>PVJA010012500.1:0-44475 GCA_004027025.1 Myocastor coypus | reverse complement strand
ATGCACACGTGCGCGCGCGCACACACACACACACACACACACACACCTTAATTAAAAAAGAGAAATACAGTTTATCATTTACTTACTGCTTTGATTTGAACTAATTTGAAAAGATACATATGAAGACAATCATAAATCATATAACTTCTATTTTCCTCTGTATTTACTTAGGCCTACTTTATTTGACAACTTACTACAAATTCTCCTAGCTCTTTACATTAAGAAGAAAAAAATGGAAAGTGAGTAGAGCCTATGCTGTTTATGTAGTCTTTAGTATCTCTCAGACCCTATGGCAAAAAGGACCAGTTAGGCCAGCTTTTAATGAAAGGAAAAGTCTGCAAGAGGACCCGCCCTCCCCAACGGCTTGCTCTGGACCTTTTGCAGGGTCTCAAGGTCATAGAAATGTCCTTTGAATAATATCTGAAAAATAGTTTCTAAGCAGAACATCTAGAACTGTATGACAGGCTTTATGTATGTCTTCAAAAGATCAGAGTGTGACCAAAACAAGGATTCAGGCTTGCTTCATTCTAGAAGAATTTTCTGCTTTTCTCTTGTTGCTGTATCATGATTCTCTCTTTGAACGCATCTTAAAATTTAAATGTGCATATTAAACTCCTGCCTCTTACAAGGTAATTTTATTGACCACTTTACTTTTGAAAGTGCAAGAAGTAGATTTAAATTTTGAAAATCTGTATTATATAAAAACATATGGAAAATCACAAAAGACCCATCACTTATGTTGCCCTAAATTAATTTCTGGTTCTGGACAGAGTACTAAATATATCATTACAGTCATAACCTGTATATACAAATTATTTATGGCTCATCCTCTTAAAGTCATTTCCTTTCCCTCTTCTTTTTTTAAATCTCAATCTTATGCCTGTAGTCATCATTTTAAATAGTTATTTGTTTAGACTTTGTAGAGCTTGGAAGGAGAGGATCTGGAAAAGGGAGGGGGTGTTGAGGGAAAGAAAAATGGTCAAGAGGCAATAGGTATATGTAGTAGTTGCCCAGGGCAAAGGCAGTGTTATGTATTACAAGGATACACTGATGATAAATAAA
Organism: Myocastor coypus; assembly: GCA_004027025.1. Taxonomy (NCBI): domain Eukaryota; kingdom Metazoa; phylum Chordata; class Mammalia; order Rodentia; family Myocastoridae; genus Myocastor; species Myocastor coypus. The sequence continues at coordinate 43,413 of PVJA010012500.1, read as the reverse complement.
AGAATTCCAAAACAGCTGTTTGTTACCACATCTGATGTATTGCTGTTCTATACAATTTGCTTCATCATTCTGTTAAGCCATCTCAGTTGGGGTGGGAGTTGCTTTCCTCCTAAGTAGCGGTACAGTAAACAAATTTTAAAAAATCGTTTTGATTGTTTTCTTTGATTTTTGTGGGCAGAGGAAAATCCATTTTGAGGGCTATCTCCAAAGTCAGAAGATAGAGGCTCACTCCGATGAAATGAGATCAGTGTCCAGGAAGGCTGTGTTACTGCACAGAGACACTCGCAGCACATGGCTGTTTTTATTTTGTATAACTGTCCTTATCGTCATTGCAGGAACTTACTTCTTAGTGTTATTGTTCTGCATCTCTGTTAGACTGAATTTCAAATGACGTGTATTTGCTGCTCAGAGCAGAGCCCAGCAGACTTTTTCTGTGAAGAGTCAGAAATATTTTCAGCATTGCAAGTAACACATGATGTGTTACATATTCTTTGTTGTTGTCGTTGTTGTTCTAGCAACCTTTAAAAAATATAAAGGCTCAAAGGCCATATAAAAATAGGCAGCAAATGTGTTAACTTTTCATCCATAGTATTAGAGTTCAAACCTAAACTCTGAAGGTCACTTTAGTGCTATGGAGTCCGGTGTGATGGTTACCTAGGGCCACTCTTGTGCAGAGCAAGGAGCAGCACTCACGCCTGTCACTTCCCATTCTCTTCTCTCTTCTCCTATCCTGTTCATTTAGATCCTCTGCTTCCCTGTTTCAGTTTTTGCCTTCTCTCCTGGTTCCTTTTCCCTGGCTTGAAAGTAAGCCTCTGCCTTTTCTGGGCCTGGCGTACAGGAGATGTGCAGGTGTTTAAGCACAGAGACTGCATCCTCCTCCTCTATTGGGACAGGAGCAGTGTTTCCTTCCTGCACAATGGAACCTCTGGAAAGACACATCTCTCTTTGTCCTTGTACCATCTTGCCTCTTTGTCTTTGTTCTGCTCTAGACTCATGTCTCATTGCTTCATTACAGCTGTGCTTTTAAAAGCTGAAATATACTGAACTGCATATCGAGACCCTGCCTCAAAAAAGACAAAAAAAAAAAAAAAAAGAAATATATTTCCAAATTTAGTGAAAACATTGAAGTGTTTTGTTTTCCTTCATCACATTATCTTACTGTTAGTACTTGGTCTCTTCAGGCTTCTGTGACATCCTTTGTCCCATTTCTGCTGCCGTTTTTTTCTGGCTCTCCTCCCTGTCTGTCCGTATACCTTGATTAGGCACAAGATTCTGAGACCAGCCTGCCATCTTCCCTGACGGTGTCATCTGCATCAAAGATGCTGGTTGCCTGATCCCTCTCCTGAGCCTGCAGATCCAGCTACTTGCTGCATGGCCACCCTAAACCCAGTGGTCCCACTCTATCCCTATGTGTTTGGCCCTTTGTCCCCTGTGCCTGTTGCTGGTCGACCAGACTCCCTAGGAGAAACTGGGCATCATTGGAGGTTCCATTTGCACCTTCCTCCTCAGCACTGCCATAGCATCCGCCCATACTAGATTGGCCTATCTGCTTCACACCAGCCCCATCAGTCTTCACTCTCCCTGACTGGAACAAGGCTTAATCAGGTAATAGTTAATACTCTGCTTTTAGAGACCTATTTGATTTAGTACCTGGGGAGGAAAAATACACCATGACCTTAAAGCATCATGTGCCAGAGAATAAAAAGGGGTTCAAAAGGAGACACTTTGGGGCCCAGCGGGATGGCTCAGTGGTCTAAAGCCCCTGCTTGGGGAAGCTTGGGCGGCTTCAGGGACTGCGGTTCGATCCCCGGCACCACATGCTGCGCCAGCCCTGACCTTGGGGTGTGCTGAGACGGCCATAAAAATGAGTGAATAAGCAAAGGTTCTGAAACAAGAATAAAAATAATAATAAAAAAAAAAAGGAGACGCTTTGATGAGGGCACCAGGATGGCTGGAAGGGGCCCTTGTGGCCAGAGCTGCAGCATTTTGAGCAAAAAGTGTGTCTATGAATGGATAAATCAGCGGAAGCAAGGTTCTTTGCTTTACAAAATAATTGCTTTATTTTTTATTCATTTTAATGAGAAAAATAAAATAGCAATGAAACAGTTTCAAAATAAGTTGGTAGGATGTTACAGTAGTTAATACCATGCATATTATTGTCTTTATAGTAGTTATTCAAAGGACAAGATGCAGACTTGATATCTTGTCTAAGCAGTATTAGTACAAACTTTGATTCTTAATGAACTAAGACAAAGTAGCTGTATATCTATCCTAACTCTCTTCTGTATATATATATTTTTTTCTTTTCTTTTTAAAGTTTCTAATACTAGGAGAAAATATCATACCATGTCTTGTAAGCAAATTGTAAGTCAGATACAGTATGAATCATAAAATAAGTATAATTAAACCATATTCAGAAATTTAATTAAATATTAATTAAAATTAAAATTTTCAAAATAATATTTCACAATTCAAATCTCATGAGTCCAACTTAGAGGCCAGAATGTTGTGTATCGTATATATAAATCTGTAATCAATTCGGAGTACTCACATAGTTTTTGAATAGGTTAATATATACAAAGACATCAACTAAGAAAATGTTTCTATGGTAGTAAAGAATTACTAAGACTAAAATATAACATGGAATGACAACTATATGACCAGAACTTCTAACAGTTTGGATATAGGATATTGTACAAAGTTCTGGTATGTCTTGGACACTGACAGTGTCCATGATGTTTACTGGTGGCCAGATGTCACTTGTGGAAATGAACTACTGCTATTTCCTTGATATCCACCCTGTAGAACCAGACAGAATCGTGGCCTACAGGGTGCAAGAGAAGTCCATTTGTAGTATATGCTGATGGACATATTCTGCTGTATACAAAAGAATAGTTGAAATACTGCTTTTTTAAATTTTTTTAAATTTTATTTATTTTTTTCTTGTTTCAGAACCTTTGTTTATTCACTCATTTTTATGGCTGGCTCAGCCCGCCCCAAGAGCAGGGCTGGCGCAGCATGTGGTGCCAGGGATCTAGCCGCGGTCCCTGAAGCCTCCCAAGCTTTCCCAAACAGGCGCTTTAGACTGCTGAGCCATCCCGCCGGGCCCCTGAAATACTGCTTTTTATATCTCTTTTTCTCCTGTGCTCACCTATTTGGTGAGTTCTTTCCATTCTCCTTCATCGAGTTGTGGTCATTTTGATTCTTCTCTAGAATATCTTTTAGTAAACTGTGCAAGGTTGGTTTCATCATCATGAAATTCTTTAGTTGTTCTTTGTTATGGAAGTATTTCACTTCTCCATTGAACTTGAAAGAGAGTTTTGCAGGGTATATCAGTCTGGGCTGGAATTTGTTTTCTTGCAAGACTTGACTCTTCTGCCATTGTTCTTATAGGTTTCCCTTTAAATGTGATCTGTTTCTTTTCTCTAGCAGCTTTCAGTATACTGTTCCTGTGCTGAATTTCTGGGATCTTCATTACTATATATATGGTTATGGTTTTCATTCAATTGATGTTATTTGGAGTTCTATATGCTTCAGTTAACTGAATGTCAGATTGTGTCCCCCATTTGGGAAGTTTCCTGCTATACTTCTGCCCATATTCTTTTTATGTTATTTGTATTGACTCTTCCTCATTGATACCTATTAATTTTACATTGTTCATCTTTACCTCATCTTACAGATGTTGGATTATCTTTTCTTGAATCCTAGTTATTAAGAGATTTTTTTCTTACCACTTCACTAGCTGCAATGATATCTTTAAGGTCTGAAAATCTATTTTCACTTTCATTGGAATGGTTTTGCCGGCTTATGATTGAGATATTAAGTTCCTGTATAGCACTTTGAATCTGCTTCATACATTCTGTTATTTTCCTATGTTGCTCATTCAGAGATTCCATCATTTTTCTATTCTCCTCTATTTTTTTTTTTTTATCAGTGTCTTTAGAAGCACTTAGAACTTCTTTTATTATAGGTCTTACTTCTTTTTTTACTTTAGAAATTATTTCTGATCTGATTTCCTCTATACCTTTCTGCAGTTGTTTCTTTACTTCAAATGCTACTATTTCACAGATATCAGGTGTGTGATTTGCAGTTTCTTCTATGGTCTCCTGTATTTGTTCTGAGTGGGTTCAGGGCCTGAGAGCACATTTTGCTCCTTCTCTTTGTCATTTTGTATAGCCCTGCCTTCTGACCTTTGGTGTAGAATTTTGGTAGAGTTCTTACCTTAGCACCAGGTCTGGATCTACCAAGTTTGAAGTTGTCCAGGTGGGTGTGGCTTGGGTGTGGCTGCTGAGCTCTACCTCTTCCTGCTGTAGCCCTTGGAGGCAAACTTGCTGTGCCACTTTGGCAAGATGTTCTGCTTCTGGATCATCTGGGTGAGTGTTGACTCTAGTCTCTCTGCAGGGAGTTCTATGGCAGTTTTCCACACTGGGTGCTCCAGGGCCTGGTTGCTGGGTTGAATGAGTTTTCCATTAATATATACGAAAAAGGACCAAAATGGAAAATCACATTGAGGTCAAGTGTGGTGGAGTTGTAGTTGCCCAGGAGACTGAATCAGGAGAATGGTGAGTTCTGGATCAGCTTGAAAGGAAGAAAGGGAGGGAGGGAGGGAAGGATTATAGTTGTCCAGGAGACTGGTTGGTTGTCATCAAAATACCACAGTGGTAATTGTTGAAAGACAGACCTACAGGCTTGTGCTAAGATCAGTGGGCAAGAATTTGAGGAGAAACAAATGTTTGTATATTATCTACATAGCTCCTGCAGTGAGAGGTATTGGTGGTCCAGTAGGAACTTCTTATCTCATTGCTAGATGAAGCAAACGCAATAACCCTATAATTTAAAAAAAGTTTTCTATCTAAAATTACTTTAAAACAGTTGAAAAGAAACCTAAGCCCTGAGGGGCATTTGTGTGCTTGTCCAGGTGAAGTCCAGGAGGTGAACAGGACCCTCGGAGAGGGGCAGACCTGTGTGCTGCCCAGGCTTTGGAAAAGCAAAGGCATTTCACTTCACTAAGTGCACCCCACTCCACTTCAGCACCCGTGCTCTCCCCCTCTGCACCTCCTGCTCTCTACCTCCTACTCCGTGAACACTTCCAGAGAGTTGCATCTTGCTTTCCAGTACCTGCTGTAATGATGACGACAGCCTCCTGGTTGTCCTTCTGTAGCCTGGCACTTTCTCTCTTGTGACTTTGGCCCTTTTGGTGTGTTGCTGGTGAGTTGCTGTGTAGACTGTCCTTCCACGGAAGTTGGTTCATCTCTGATGATGAAGCTGTAGTCATGCCCTGTTGACCAAAACATGTGCCACATAGGTGAGAGGTGCTCTTCCATATGCATCGAAGCCTAAGGCTCATGTGAGTATCCCGGCCCTGGTAGTGTCAGGCCCAGTTATGTGTTAAGTGGCATGACTTGGCTGGCACATTGCTTTCTCCTTATAATTCATTAATAATTTTTCTTTTTTTGAAACAAGGTCTTGCTGTGTTTTCAGACTGATCTTGAACTCATTATGCAACCTAGGCTGGCTGAGAACTCGCAGTGATCCTCCTGCCTCAGTCTTCCCAGTGCTTGGATTGCAGACATGCACAACTATACCCTGCAAGTAATAATTTATGGAAGGCTACTTCACTATCATACAAATTTTCCATTCCTCATTGAGATTCACTCACTAGCTTTATCATCTTTGTACGTTTTATAATTCAGTCATTATCCCATGGATTTTGTTTTGTTGGTTTTTGAGGTGAGGTTTCACTATGCAGTTCAGGCTGGCCTTGAATTTCTTTTGTATCCCAGGTTTGCCTCAATCTCTCAGGGACCCTCTTGCTTCAGCCTCCTGAGTGCTAGGTATCCTAGTATGTATTAGTTGGTCTCCTAAATTAGACTCAAGCAGCCAAGTAAAACCTAGCTAGTATCATTCACTAAAATGGAGACAACTTTGGGCTCTGAGCAGGCTGGAGAAAAAAGAATTTATAGAACATAATACCAGAGGCTTCTTCACATGAGTGATCAAAGCTTAAACTCCTAGAAATGCTTTGTAACTGTTCATTTTGTTAACATTGAGTTTATGGCTTTTTTCCACAAGGATGGGAACTCCCAACTAGCTGATGCCTGAACCCTGAATCCCTAGTTGGCTGGTAGCATTGGGTAAGCGCAGATCTGACCCTGAGGAAGCAACCATGTGTCCAGCAGGATATTCACTTGCTTGCTCTTGTTGGCTTGGTACAGGTTGTCATTTTCCTAGAGGGATGGCTGTGTTGGTACCTGGTGCCAGTGTCACTGTGGCCATGCATATGCAGGAGCCCCATGGCACTCTGTTCTGCCTCCTCCCTGCTGTGCCCCTTGCGTATGGATCCTGTGAGAAGGACCATGAGCTGTCTCCCTGTTAGTCGTGCAACTCACACTTTCCATGCTTTCCTTCAGAAACTGTGGTCTTCCTTGGGGAAGTTTTGTTTTCATTCACAGTATGTGACTCTCAAAGACACAGTTGCTCTTCTCGTATTTCTTCCAGATGCCGATGTAATTAGACATGGTTTTTCAGAGCCAAGTACAAATGCAATATTTCATCTTCAGAGTGGACGAAGTGCTTCAAAATGAAAGTGGAAAGCATTTCTGTGCATCCTGTGGCCATGTAGTGGGGTGGGGGAAGCCGTGGCTACACCTGTGGCAGGAGCTGCTTTTGGTCCTCTGGTGCAGGGGTCAGCTTCACCCCCTGTGCTAAGCTGTTGGTTATTGGCATGACAATGGACAGTGAGCCCTATTTCCTGAAATCTCTCCTGGTCTTTTTTGCTCTGTAACCTTGGGTTTCGCAGCAGGGCATGAGGACTGGTGAGTAGGGACCAGTGAAGCTGCTGAGATGTGTGTAGATGGGCCGCACACAGACAAGAAGCCTATACCTGTCCAGACCTCTGCAGAGGCAGATTATAGCCATATGGACACTGGGCAGAATGGAGCCATTTAGGGCCTGGATGTTATATTCTTGAGCTGCTGGCTGCATAGCCACCCTGGACCAATGTAGAGGGAGACCATCTCTGTGCTGGGATGAAGGACCCTGTGGGTATGAGAAGCCCACAGCCAGCTGTTCAGCTGGCTAATGATGCCATTTCTGTGGTCATTTCATTCCTAGGCCAAATGAAACAAACACTCACTGAGCTTGCAGGGCTAGATGCTCATTTTCAAGTCAGTAAGCCTGTATCATGTACCAGACATTTATTACAAAGAGTGTCCTTTTCATGGGTGTTGATACTGAACAAGTGTACTTTATTGGATGATATAAATTCTGTGAAGAAAGATATAACAGGAAGGGAGCTGCTATCATAGAAGGGTGGTGTCCAGGCTGCTCTTGGCATATTGCTGGAGTGGACCTGGACTCTGGAGGACTAAATGTATGACAGCAAGAGTGGGGTGTGGTCCAGTAGGTGGGATGGTGTCGGCAGTCTGGGAAATGTCACACACATACAGTCTTCAGCCTGACCTGCTCGGTCTGGGATGCAGTGGAGTCCCAAAATCTGCTTGTCCATAGATGCTGTCCGGAAGTTTCTTGGAAGCCAGGTTGGGCATTGCTCTTAGAGTCCAGTCAAATCAGAAGGCCTTCTAGTATTTTTGTGAAAGGAAATGTCTTGGTGGTAGGAAGTAAAAAATGATAATTTCTTCAGGTAAAAAGCAGGAAATGAAAGAAAATAATGTGGGAAAAGTAATAGCACTGCAGGCTGGGGATGTAGCTCAGTGGTAGATTGCTTGCCTAGTGTGCCTGAGGCCCTGGATTCAAACCTCAGTACAGGAAGGAGGAAGAGTGAGTGGGATTGGCACTCAATTTCCGTTAAAGGCTACTCTTTTAACAACAGTAGCTGGGTCTGTTACTTGTTATAACTTATGTCTGGATGTCACCGAAAGCCTCATGCATTCATAGGTGGGGCTTTTCCAGAGGTGACTGGATCTAGATTGTGTGACGCTGGAGTCAGTTCTTAGTGCAATGCTTGGTTCAAGGGCACTAGAGTTAAAAGTGTGAGTGTTACCTGCCATAAGTAGCCTGAGTAAGAAACAAGATAGAAAGAGCTGTGATCCTCCCTTGTTTGCTTTGTTGTTTTCTGCCTACCATGAACTACTTCTCCATAACACCTGTCTGCTGTGTCACCCTGCCTTGGAGCAAGCCAATTATGGTATCTTAGTTACTTTTCTCTTGTTCCTGGGACAAATATCCAACACCCAAAATGAAAGAATGAAAGGTTTATTTAGCTTACAGTTACTGGAGGTTTTAGTCCATATTTGGCTGGCCCAAGGCTGAATGAAACAGGGCAGAGAGCATCCAGTTCATGGTGGCAGAACAGCAACAATCATGACAGAGGCAATGGAACAACCAGAGTAGCGTAGAGCAACAGCAAATCAGGGCAGCAGAGCAATAGCATGAGTCTGTCTCTCTGTCTCTCTTTATTTTATTTATTTATTTTTTGTCTTTTTGAGACAGGGTCTAGCTGTACAGTTCAGGCTGGCCTTGAGCTCAGTTTTGTGGCCCAGGCTGGTCTCGAACTCTCACTGATCCTCCTGCCTCAGCCTCCCAAGTGCTGGGATTACAGGTGTGCACCACCACGCCTGGCTTCTCTGTCTCTCTTTAAATTACACCAGGCTCTCTGCCTTAGCTTATCTGCCTCAGGCCACACCTATAATTCCCAGCAGTACTCAGACCATAATCTCATCAGTTCTGAAACACATAATCCCAGTGGATCATGGATCAAGTTTCAAACTCTAGAAGTCCCCGTCCTATGATTGCACAAGGCTTTGGGGGGAAAACTGGACATAAACCATAACATATGGACTGAAACCTCTACAGAATGTGAGCTAATAAACCTTTCCTCCTTTTGCCTAGTCCAGCACAGTTCTCGAGGAACTCTAGGGGCAGGAACATGGACATGAACATATGAAGGCAAGCATGAAAATGCAAAAAGCTGAGGTCAGGTGGAACCCTCTCTCTTGAGAGGAGAAAGAGCTCCCCAACAACAACAGTGTGGCGTGTTAAAATGAGGTGAAACCCCTCTGCCTAACAACTTGTTCATCTGGCCCACCTCAAGTGTTCTGTGTTCTCAGTGCTGCCCTGCTCCAGCCCTGCAGGAGCTTTAGTATAGCTGCTCCCAACATCGTCAGGCATTTTGTCTAAGCAGAGAAAAGTAAGGGAGTGGTGCATGCCTATAATTCCAACACTCTAGAAGGCTGAGAAAGGAGTATAACCACAAAAACAAAAAACCAAAAAAAAAGAAAAACATAAATTGCAAGTCATTTACCTTGAATGAGGGTACTAAAAAGGTCCCTTTTTAAAAAAAAAAAAAAATCGCCTTTGTTTTTCATAACAGTTCTGAGTTCTCAACAGAATTAAGTGGAAGGTACAGAGACATCTGCCCTCCACCCTGACCTCACACTGCACAGCCTCCCTGGTAATCACCATCCCTGTCAGGTGTTAGTTACAGTCGATGAACCCATACTGCCAGGTCTTTGTCGCCCAGAGACCAGTTTCAGTAAGGGTTCCCTCTCTGTTCTGTGGATTTGAGCAAATGTTCAGTGACCCACTGCCACCATAGTATCATACAGACTAGTTTTACTGTCCTGAAAGTCCTCTAACCTCAAGACCCACTTTTGATGTAGTTTTTGCTTGCTCAATGAAGACAACAAAAGAATGAGGGTTCATGTGTAAAATAGATTCCCCAAAGGAATGCGGGACAGGAGAGGGCTGCCCAGGCTCTTCTTATGCTCCTGAGCCTGTTCATGGTAGCCGTGTAGTTCCATTCCAGGTAACATGAGTCATCCCAAACCTCCTGAGTAATCAATCACCCAGCACTTTTCTGCTTGAACATCACATTCTCCTGTATTCATGTAAATGCTACCCTTCCTTTATTGGAGACAAGATTTTGCATCAAAGAGAAGAAAGTCTCTTCGACTGTTCTTTATTGCTGTGATATCAGATCCCCTGCAGTAACGCCTGAAATGATTCTCAGAAGAGGAGGATGAGGGTGATTATCTGAGTTGTTTGCTGTGGCATTTAGATGCATTGAACTTTTATAGCAACTTCGAGAAGGACTCTATGCCCAGCCAATTACTTTGGCTGTGTTGTAATTGTTTAAAAGTTGTGGATCCCTTAGGTGGGTGTAAAGCTTTGAAAAATACTAACTTGATGGCTGAGGGGGTAACTCAGGGGTAGAGAGGTGCTTAGCATTCAGGAGGCTCTGGTTTAACCCTAGCATCAGAACAAACAAAACATCTACTTCTTTATTAACTGTCGACAACTTTTTTGATACTAAGACTTTTTTCAGTGTTGTCAGTAACAAGCAGATTTGGTTTTCATTTCACATTCTGCTCAACCTTAATAGAACAGAAAAATTTAAAACAGTGATGGAGGAAAAGCAGACTGTATAATGGGCACAAGGGTTATCATAACTGCTAATGACCATTGGTGTCAGCTGGGCTTGGCCCCAGGGAACCTGAGAGGCAGACTCTCAGGACCAAGTGTGGTAACTGCCTCTGTGTGGCCACTTCCACAGTTCAGAGGCAGAAGAGATACCCAATCTCAAATCACCCAATCTACCTCTTCTGTTTACAAATGAGAAAAACAGTGGCAGAGAGGGAGGGGAGATGTGTCCCGCCCTAGAAACATAAAACTGGGGAAGAATGCAACTGTCTTGGGTGTTTTAGCCATTTTTATAATACTTTCAATTTCTGTTTTTTTTTCAGAGTATGATAAAGTCCTCAAACTGCTGTTGTATTTTCTAATAATTTTTATTTATTTATTTATTTATTTTTGTCTTTTTGAGACAGGGTCTTGCTATGCAGTTGAGGCTGGCCTTGAGCTCACTTTTGTAGCCCAGGCTGGTCTCGAACTCGCACCTATCCTCCTGCCTCAGCCTCCGGAGTGCTGGGATTACAGGTGTGAGGCACCACGCCCGGCTCTAATAATTTTTAAATTGAGAGGCCTGGCAGGATGGCTCAGTGGTCTAAAGCGCCTGCTTAGGAAAGCTTAGGTGGCTGCGGGGACCGTGGTTCGATCCTCGGCACCACATGCTGCACCTGCCCTCAGGGCAGGCTGAGCCAGCCATAAAAATAAATAAATAAACAAAAGTTCTGAAACAAAAAAAATAAATAAATAAATTTTAAATTGATATCACATAATAATAAAAGCAAGGAGAGTGGACAAATTTACATGTGATCCTACAGCTTCCTAGAGATGAGCTGGAGAACTAGAAAAGAGCAGCTGATTTATAGTATATAGCCTAACTTTAGAAACTGTTGATCAGGGGCTGGGGAGATAGCTCATTGGTCTTGGTACCACATGTCCTACTGGCCCTTGAATCCCCAGCATGTTGTGCTGGTCCCAAAACTGGGCTTGGTGGCACACACCGCTGGTGAGACTGAGACAGAAGGATCACTACAAGTTCAAGCTACATGGCAAGACCTTGTACCAAATATATACATAAGTAAAAGATTTAAAAAAAAATTAGAAACCATTGATGAGTTACTAACCCAGTAGCTGAGCACCACCAGTCCTCAACAGCTCATTGAATTCTCAGTTATGTGAGTCAGGGATAGAAATTATGCACCAGATGAAAAAATTGTAAATTAAAAGAAAAAGAAGGGCTGTTAAGATAGCTCACAGGACTAAAGCGCCTGCTTAGGCAAGTGTAGGCAAGCGCAGGGACCACAGTTTGATCCCTGGCACCACATGCTTTGCCAGCCCTGCTCCCAGGGTAGGCTGAGCTGACCAGAGTCCGGGCATATGGCGTAGGCCTATAATCCCAGCACTGGGGAGGCTGAAAGCAGCAGGATCACCATGAGTCCGAGCTGCATACTGAGACCCTGCAACAACCAAACACATTAAGAAAAAGAAAAGGAAAAGCTAAGGAAGTGCTTGAGCCCTCGTTGTAAGGCCAGCTCATTGATAGGGGTTAGGAAAATTAGGGCAAATTAGAAAAATGAATGGAACACAAACTAGAGGGATATAGAAGCTTAAGCTGGAGAGTTGGAGAAAAGCCAAACAGCAAGAGGCTCATAGGTTACTGAGCTAGGAAGGAATGGTGACTGGGAAAGGAGGGCGGGATGTAGCTGTGACATATGAGGCCATGCAGCAAGGCTGTTTCTCAGGACACCTGAGTGACTCTCATCTCAGTGGGAAGGAATATAGGCTCTGGCTTCCACGTGGACTATGTGCTTGGCACACATGGTCATCTAGCCTGGGGCCACCAACATTGCCCATGACCTGTCACCTCTCCATGATAATGTAAGTACAGACAGCAAGTGTAAATGTTTAGGAACTCACACAACAACCAGCATGCTATAGTAATTGGAATCTATTAACTACAGTGATCAGATCTTTGGGAGGTGGGCCACGCCTGTAATCCCAGCACTCCAGAGGCTGAAGCAGGGAGATCATTGCAAGTTTAAGACCAGCCTAAGCTACATAGTGAGCTCAAGGTCACTCTGAACTGCATAGTGAGACCTTGTCCCAAAAAGACAAAAAAGAAGAGAAAAAAATGCTGTTCTAATTGTTCATGTCCTTTACAAATGTGTGAAGTATGCCAAAGGATATAGATATCCAGAATATGTAAAGATTTGCTGCCTTTAATCTAGAACAGTTAGGGGAAAAAAGGAGCAAGGTGCATGGACCAGGGGCTTCACAGACCCATGTGTTCATAGAGGCACAGAGAGATGGCAGGCTGGAGGGTGGTGAGCAAAACGCAGTTGACAGCATCAGCAAGGCACCATTGCCACTTGGTCAGCAGTGTGTCATCTGTGGGATGTGTGGGTCCACAGGTGCTTTGCACACTGCAGGCGAGGCTGGCACCTACAAACATTCAGTACTGTCTTTCTTTATTTAAATATATTTGGTACAGGGTCTTACTACTCAGCTTGGACTCATAGTGATCCTCTTGTTTGCAGCCTGCCCAGCTCTGCCATGACAGGTGTGCACCACCATGCCCAGTCTCAGTGGCCAGCTCAGCATCCCTGGGAGTAGGACCAGCGCAGCATGTGGTGCTGGGGATGGAACTTCAGTCCCTGCTCTTGCCTAAGCAGGTGCTTAGTCCACTGAACTATCTTCACCAGTCTTTCATCTTCTATTTTGAGAACAATGTGACACAGTTCAACTGCCAAGGGTTCCTTCCCTCTGGGGAAATTCCTTAGCGTGGTATAAAGGGAGACGTGTACAATCATAGGGGTAACAACACTCTTCATGCTATGGATGCTATACATGATAAGATGAAGTTTATAACAGAGAACAGCAGAGCCAGTATGATGGGCACACTTTTGTAGTTTAACATAGCTTAAAATTTAAAATGTGGATTTATTTTATGGAAGCAACAACAAAAGGAGAAGCAAAGGGAAATTATGCGTAGGATTTAAATTATATTTCCTTCAGATCCTGGAGGCTGAGGACAGAATTGGTGGCAAGGACCATTTGGTTACAGGTCGACTATTAATACCTTTTTTATGTATTTAGTACAGGGTCTACAGGGTCTCACTACATAGCTCAGACTCATGGTAATCCTATTTTCAGCCTCCCAAACTCTGAGATTACAAGCACATGCCACCACACCCAGTCTCAATTGCTGTCTCAGCATGCTGTAGGGGCGGAGCTGGCACAGAATGTCAGGGATTGAACTCAGGTCCCTGTGTCTGCCTAAGCAGGCACTTAAATCCACTATCCTACCAGACCAATTGTTGATATCTTAACCTTTTCTTTGGGTGGTAGATGTGTGGAGTCCTTGGTACACTGTTGAAAATAGATATGCAGGACAAATGTTTTGCCTTTTAAGAAGTAACGTTTTGAACATTGGAACCAGTGTTTTATAGTTCAAAGCTCAGAAAATATATTGATCAAAAGTAATGCTAAACCTCATTTTCTAGGTGGAGGTGCATATACTGCTAAATGTCATATCTTTTTAGAGAATAAGTATTTATAGCTATTTCTGTTCTTTCATAGAAATTTTACATTTTTTTCCCTTTCTTAGGACAAAGTTAAACTATAATCCTCCAAAAGATGATGGATCCACTTATAAGATTGAACTTGAAGGTATATCAGTAATGGTTATGAGAGAGATCCTGGATTACATCTTCAGTGGGCAGGTACGAGACTCGGGAGGAGGCCAGCAGAGAGGCTGCTGCGCTCCGTGTGCTGCAGCACCAGCACAGTAACCCCCTTGTGCTCACCTTGTTGCTGTGGGCCTGGGCTGGGGCCTCCTCCCCACAGCAGCACCCCACACATGTTCTTCTGGACTCTGCTCTAAAAGAAGCACAGAGAGTAAAACCAATTCAAATCTGAGTCTGGGTTTTGCCATTCTGAGCTCCACCTTCCAGCGTAAAATATGAAGGGTGTGGGACAAGCCTCCCCCTTCCTTTGTGTGTGTGCATGTTTTGCACCTTGAAGCCAGCCTTTCTTTGTGTCCACCTGCTGGGGAATACATTCTGTCTCTAAGGCATTGTAGCAATGATGAGTTCCTTGTGAATCACTCCCAGCAGGGGCATTCACAGAGATGACAGACACTTGTAGTCGCCTCTGCAGCACCAAGCCCCTGGCCCACCATGCCCATGCTTCCTGATTTCCCTTTTCTGTCCATGTAGAATGAGTTTCTAGAAGTGCGCATTTCTACAAATATAATTGTTCCCTGAGATGGCAGTGAGTGGCCAACCTTCCTTTCTCCTCTGCCTCCTCCCTGCAGCTGTTTTGCTGGTTCACAGCACAGGACGAGACTCTTAACTGGAGCCTTGGGTGTGAGGGGCTGATGAATCTTCTGTGTGGCTGTACAGGAGCCTTCATTCTTGCTGAGATCATGTGCCCTGCTCTCTCCTGGGTGCTTCATCATTCCTATTTTGCTTGTATTTTCTGTGAGGGCTGTTTTTCCTATGAGTTCTCAAGCATGCTGAGCCTGCTGCCTGCCTTCTTTCAGCATATCTACTCTGTCCATGATTAAGCTCTATGATTCTCATGTTTTTGCTTGGCATTCCTCACAAGCAGCAGGTGGGCACATGCATTGTTAAAAATGAATGAAGTTAGAGCCCAGGAGACACTGTAGTAACACACACCCAGGCATGCACCCAGCTGTGTGCCTGGCTTTCAGGTTTGTGAGCATCAGTGTGAGACCCAGAGGGGGTGGGTCAGGGAGAGCCTGGTAAGCATCAGGCAGCTCTGACTGTACCCAATTCACATTTGAAACAGGCCTGCAGGGTGAGCTATAATGAACTCCTGAATTGGAGTTTGTTTTTACTGAGATGCAATTTTATGTTCCTTCCCTTGCCTGTATGCGAGTAGTCTACAGCTATCCTCTGTCTTGTGCTAAATTAAGATGCATGTAAATAGGAGATTTTTCCTTTCTTCGACACTGCTTTCCAGTTTGGTTGTGAGCTCTCTAAGGCAGCTGGCAGTCACAAGGCTTTATTATGTGCCATGTAAGAAGTGTAGGGTGTGGTAAGCAGTGTCTTTGCTATGCTCTGAATGCTTTCCTCCACACACCCCAGCATAGGAAAGTGCCCTTGCTCTGGCACTTGCCAGTGAGGGTGACCTTGGCACTGGTTAGTGGCTCCTACCCAAACCTGCTTTACCGTCAGATGGGGAAAGTGTGATGTAGGTAGGGAGAGGGGTGGCAGTAGGGAAAAATAAACTAAACTATAACTTTTTCAGTGAAGAAAAATAAATTAAGGAAAAACAAGCATACATAATGCAGGGGAAAAAAATCCTCACATTACGGATTTGTACTAAAGGGTAATCTTAAGGCCCAGTATCCATAGCATTTGGGACAGTGTTTGGGGATTCTGAATGAGGTTTCTAAGGGGATGAACCTGTTTGGTTTGACATACTGCTGGAGTATAGCAGAAGGGTAAATTAGTATGCTTGGAGGCTTGGGCATTCATACTTACGGCCACCTCCTGTGGTTTCCCATGAAAGGCAGAGCTTCCCTTTCTATGCATCCCACCAGGTTATGGGCATGAACATCCACTCAGGGGTAGAGGCTGTCCATACTTGCCCAGCCAGAGAGGACCCAGGAAGAGCTAGCAGGCCCTCATGTGTTTATGTGGGTAGGAGTTTCCTTAAAGCTCACATGCTCCTGAGGTAGCACCTGTGTGACCTTGTCAGTATTCGCTCACCATTGACATACAAGAGCAGAAATGTCCTGTGGTTCAGCCTAACAGAGGAGAGGGTTAGGTTTTAATATTTAAATTCCAATGTAAAGTGTTTCTGGTCTTCTTACAGATTAGGCTGAATGAAGATACGATCCAAGATGTAGTACAGGCAGCAGACCTGCTGCTGCTGACGGACCTCAAGGCTCTGTGCTGCGAGTTCCTAGAGAGCTGCATTGCAGCAGAGAACTGCATTGGCATCCGGGACTTTGCCCTGCACTACTGCCTGCACCATGTCCACTACCTAGCCACCGAGTACCTGGAGACTCACTTCCGGGATGTCAGCAGCACAGAAGAATTCTTGGAGCTGAGTCCTCAAAAGCTCAAAGAAGTGATTTCTCTTGAGAAGTTGAATGTTGGCAATGAAAGATACGTGTTTGAAGCAGTAATTCGATGGATAGCTCATGACACAGAAATGAGAAAGGTATTGTCATTTATAACATGGTCTTATGTTGTTTTTTCATTTATTTTTAAACCAGGTAATAGATTTGAGACTTAAAAGATACTTGTAAGACATCTTCCCATCTATGACAATTTCAGACCAATCTGCAAAGGAACATAATATCTGTTGGATATTGTATTTTAATGGGAAACATACTTTAAACATCAGTTGGAGACTACAGAACTGCTCTTTCTTCAGCTTCACTCTCAGCACTCATCCTGCCTTCTGCATCCCTGGGTGTCCCTTCTGGATGCTGGTGGCCTTGGATGTGCAGCAGAGGGCTGGGTGTGGGGCTCACCCTGGGGTGGTGGATGGCCTGGGGGGAGGTAGGAGGGCTCTGGCATGGTGTCGCGCTTGGTTCCACCTGAGGGGAGATTCTAGGGAGAGAAAAATCCCAGGGAATGGCAGTCTTCAGGTCTACTCTGATCAGAGGCTCGGAGGAGCCAGAACTGAGAGTTGGCTCTCTGGTCTGCTCTGTGTAAAGCTGCTTGCAGTGTAAGAACATATTAGGCTCGGGGGCTGGGGAGATAGCTCTGTGGCACAAGTGCATGCCTGGCAAGTACCAAGTTGGGAGTTCAAACCCTGGTCCTGGAAAAAATAAATAAATAAATAAATAAACAAAAACCACCGAAAAACACAAAACACATTAGGCTGGTTTGAAAAGTAGATTTCCAGTTGCATAATTGTACTATTGACATAAGTTGGATAATTCTCAGGTCCTGTTTTAAATTTGTAGTCAGTCTGACTTGGACACATCCTGTTCTGTGGCACTGGGAGAGGGAGAGAAGGCTCCAGTCTGCCCTGCACACCACGACTGCTGGAGATACTGCTCCTACCAGTGTCTGCCAGAGCCTTTGACTCAGTGAGAGGACACTTGAGGGGCCAGGTTGCCAGGGAAACGAGGCAGTTCTCTGTCCTTTGACTAATAGGAACTTCATGCCATTAAGACTGTTGGCTTGTATTACTTAGAGCAGAAGAATGGACCTTAAAGTGGAATGAAAATCTCCTGAGTTTCTTGTATTTCTCTTATAATATGAATATTGATAATTATTTAAATTTACTATGTTGCACTGAGCTGTTATATGTAATGTTCTGTATGATTTAACTCCTCACATCCAGATATGGTTCATGAAATAAATGAATTATATTCTGTTTACCTATTGGAAAGGGAGCCTTTTCAGGGTAAGCTGCTTGAACTGGTAATGGTGGTTCATACCTAAAGTTCTAGTGGTTACTCACTAGGCCAAGGCAGGAGGGTGGCAAGCTTAAGGTGAAGGCAAGCTTGTGTAACTTAGTGAGACCCTGTTTCAGAGTAATTTAGACAAAAATGCCTTGGAATATACCTCAGCGTTCCCTATTTAGCCCAATACCAAAACAAACAAACAAAAAACTATGGTGATATTCAGATATAAATTTGAACTAATGACTTTTTTTTTTTTTTTTTTTTTCCTGGAACTGAGGATTGAACTCAGGTTGCTGAGCTATCTCCTCAGCCCCTTGATTTTTTTTTTTTTTTTCCAAACTAAACTTTTTTGGCTTTTTGAAACAGCGTCTCACTGTATATTTTAGGGGAGCCCTGAACTCACTATGCAGCCCAGGCTGGTCTCAGATTGCCAGCATCCTCCTGCCTCCATCTCCTGGGTGCCAGGATTACAATGTGTGCCATTATGCCTGGCTAAAATTAAACTTATTCTCCAGGCCCTGGAAATCAGAAAGGAAGGGGCTGGTGATGCCTATTTGGCACCGGCCACTTGCCTGATAGACAGGTCCTTATGACCTTAGTTTTCACAGATCAGAAAGTGAATGCTCTGCAAAGCCAGCACAGCACTCTCCATTGCCCTGTCCTTCCTTCTCCCTCTGCAGGTCCACATGAAGGATGTCATGTCGGCGCTATGGGTCTCGGGGCTGGACTCTAGTTACTTGCGAGAACAGATGCTAAATGAACCATTGGTACGGGAAATTGTCAAAGAGTGCAGCAATATACCACTCAGCCAGCCACAGCAGGGAGAGGCCATGCTGGCAAGCTTCAAGCCACGGGGCTACTCCGAGTGCATCGTGACTGTCGGTGGGGAGGAGAGAGTGTAAGTGCAGCAGGGAGCTCTGGAAAGCCGTGCGCAGGAAGCCTTAGTTCCCTGTGAACAGCAGTTCATAAATTTTCACCATCTAAAGCATAATGGCATCAACTTTCTGTAATGTCTTACTCATTATATAGCACACTAGAACTGGTAATGTCTGTTGTAAACAGAACCTTAAACATGAACCACTGATCAATGATTTCTCTCTTAGTTCACGGAAACCCACAGCAGTAATGCGATGTATGTGCCCCCTCTACGACCCCAATCGGCAGCTTTGGATCGAGCTCGCCCCTCTCAGCATGCCGAGAATTAACCATGGCGTTCTCTCAGCAGGTACTGTGCATGCTAATTTCAGTTGTACACAAGGCCAAGGGATATATAGCTGGGAGATCCTGTGGGAGACTAAGAACCCTTTAAAGATAAAACTTGATTGTGTGTGGGGGCCCAGCTCTCAGTTGGAAAAGAGCCCTGCTAGTCAGGTCTAGTGTCCCAACAAAGTCCTGGCAAACATTATCACTGTGCACTGCAAACAGGCATTTATAAAAGCTTTAAAAAATTAAAAACCTTAGAAGTGGGGACCAAGCAGGAGCCCCTGAGAGAGGAGCTCAGCCTTCCCGTGGTACCATGCTCTCCCCACCTTTGGAACTCGTCTCTTCAGGGTTACAGTCCAGTTGTGTAAGATGTGCTGTGTAAAAGCTGACTCTTCCTATCAGCCCTTAAGAAAGTATTCATAAATGGTTTTGTTGTGAACAGTTTAGTTCACAAACAGAAGCATTTAGCAGAATTTTTTGTGAACTCTGCATTGGGTGATGGATATAGCTGTGGCCTTATTTTTTGTAGGAACATAAACATGGCTATTTTCCCTAGTCATGGAGTTAATCATATTCATGGACTCGGGCAATACCATACTTAAATTAGTGGCTTAAAGTTACTTTATCATAGACAGTATGTCTTACTTGACCTCCACAAGCTTGAAGATCATCCCAAATTACTCAAAATTCTCACTTTCAGAGGTGATAGAAAAACTTGGTTGCTGCCTCCCCACAACCAACCACGTCTCTCTTCACCTGGACTCTGCCTGGGCTCACTTAACAAGGGCCATTTCACATAATTCTAGATATTGTCAGCAGCTCACTAACATTACCTCTAACATTTTTAAAGCTATCCTGTACCCTATGATAAAAAATGGCTAAAGCCAGCCAGGTAGAGTGGGTGTATACTGTAGTCTCCACAGTCTGTGAGGCTGAGGCAGGACAGCTGCAAGTTCAATCCTGACTTGGGCAACCTAGTGACTCAGCAAGACCCAGTCTCAAAATAAAAAATAAAAAGGGCTAGGGGTGTAACCCAGTGCGGAGACCACAGTTAATCCCCAGTACCAGGATAAAAAGAAACAATGGTAAGACTATATTATTTTATAGAAATGGAATCATTTTATGACTCTCAAAATCATTGGAATTGCTCTCAAAAGTAAGTTATTATTGGATAGAAAAGTGCAGCCAGCATGAGGAGGCTCTTTTCCTGCTGTGTGTTCTCAGAATTAGCTTCTGTAGGTTTCCTGCCATCATTTGTATATAGTCCCATAATTTTCACTCATTCCTATCTCACTCTGTGTTAGGTGACGGATGTTCCCATGTCACTAATCTTTGAAGATTTTCTTGGTGGGTCGGTGTTTCAGAAACAGTGAGGAGAGGGCTGTGTACAGTTGTACTGACTGACACTTCCTCCTTTCCTAGCCCCCTGTCTTTCTTTTCATGCCTTTTATAAAAGTTTTATTTTTCCTTCTAGTTTGGAAGTTATATTCTCATTTATATTACTTTAGGAAAGATGCTTTAGAAATTATAGCCTCTGTTTCAAGTTATTAAAGTGTAAAGTTAATCAGTGCAGTCGTTCTTCTAGGTTGTTCATTTTTCATGTTCCACAGTCTTATCCTGTCAAAATACATGATGATTAGGGCCAGAGATGTAGCTCTGCAGCACAGAGTCTGCCTGGCAAGCACAAGGCCCTGAGTTTCATTTCTGTTGCCAAACAAGGAAGCATGTGAGTTAACGGATATGTAAACAGTGTACGCATTTGTGATTCATGTGTTTGTCTGACAGGTTCGAGAAATATATAGTGCCCCTTTGGATTTGCCATTTCCTTATTCTTCCTTCTCGTTACCCCTAGAATTTCCACACAGAATCATTTCTTCTTTTCTGAAATTCATTACTTTGATGGAAAAATCTCAGGTTGTCTGCAAGTATCATTATTTTGCCTTCGTTTTTAAAGATAATTTTGCTGGGTATAGAATTTTATTTATTTATTTATTTATTTTAGTCTTTTTGAGACAAGGTCTCTCTATGCAGTTGAGGCTGGCCTTGAGCTCACTTTTGTAGCCCAGGCTGGTCTCAAACTCACACCAATCCTCCTGCCTCAGCCTCCCAAGTGCTGGGATTACAGGCGTGCGCCACCACACCCAGCTCTGGGTATAGACTTTTAGATTATTCCTTTTCAGCATATTTAAAAATGTCATTCTACTTATTTAAACCAGTTGTCAATCTAAAACATCTTTCTTTTTCTCTGGGGTATATTGAAGTCTTTCTCTCTCTCTCTCTCTCTCTCTCTCTCTTTCTCTCTCTCTCTTTCTCTCTCTCCTCTGCCATTTCATTACCATTTGTATATTTTATTTAAACTTGTAAACTTGTATCATATTTGGGCGTTTTTGGCTCTTTGACTCTACTGGGCTTGGATTTTTAATCCATTCTGGGTGATTGCCATCCATTTTATCTTCACATACTGCCTCTGCTGCATTATTCTCTCTCCTTCTGGCCCTAGAAATCACATCAGACACTACAGGCCTTTTTCTCCATCCTCCACTTCCATCATCTTTGTGTCTCTTTCCTTCTTTTTGTTGCTGCATGCTGCCTTCTTAATGATGGCTTTTTAAAATTTGTCCTCAGTGAATTTTCTCTTTAATTTGGATGCCTCTGCTGTTAATCCAATCATTTGAATATTTATTTCTAGACTTTCTCTTTGAATCTTTTTCAAATCTGCTAGACCTTTTTTCCTGGAGTTACCTTCAGGTTTTCTGTTTTTCTAAAAGTACAGTGGGCATTGTTGTTCTATAACTATTCACCAATAATTGGTGAATTAAACTCTTAGAATATTATGACTGCAACACTTGGGTGACAGGACTTACTTCTACATAAGTTTTGCCTGTGTTTCTGCCAGCTGCCTGAGCACTGTTAATTGGTGTCACTGTAAATCAAACTCAGGGATTGAGATCCCCTAGACACGGAAGGAGCTGTAAGTCAGTGAGTGACTTGAGCTGGCCCATATCCTGAGATAGAATTTTGGGGCAGATTTCCTGCCAGAAGCCCCACCTTCTAAGGCCCTGTGGCTTAAATTTCTTTTTCGTCCCTAAGACAAAAGATACTTTCCCAGAGTGGCAGCTACTGCCAGGCAGACTGGTTGGCCTGCTTGGTAACCTCTCTAGAGGTTCCACTTTTCCTTTCAGTTTTTCCTTACTGTCCTATTGGCTTCTTCTCTTCTTCTAAATATTAAAAAAAAAAAAAAAAAAAAAAAAATTTACCCAGCAAGTTAGTAGTGTTTTTATAGAACAACCACCTGCTGTACTGTTACCCTAAATAGGAAGTCACCTCATGGACTCTGCTTTGCATTAAAGTATACACAGATGTCAAGTTGCAAGCATTCCAGGTCTTGGGTACAGACGTCACTTGAGACTTGCAGAGCTGGGGCTGGAACAGATGACTTAAGAGGTCCTGGAACTGCCCAGTGACAGAAGGGGTGGTGTCTCTTTCATCATGCTGTAGGGGTGCAGATCACCCCCACAGACCCTGCTGAGTAAAGCAGAATGGCCAGTGACTCACAGATTTGGCTCTGTCACCAAGGAGCAAATGAAGTTTGACGGAGTCCAAAGAGTCCAAAGAGAAAGCTGCAGTGGGAGGAGGTTCTGCAGACACGGCATTCCCATGCTGTGCTGCTCCCAGGGCTGAGTGCTTGGTTGCAAGTGTGTCCCTTCTGTTTTTTGCAGAAGGATTTTTGTTTGTATTTGGAGGCCAAGATGAAAATAAGCAGACGCTGAGCTCAGGAGAGAAGTACGATCCAGATGCAAATACATGGACTGCGTTACCACCCATGAATGAGGTAAAGCCTGTTTCTTTCTCTGTTTCATTGATGCCTGTCTGTGGTACTCTGGTTTCTTTCGTGTTAGAGGTGGTGACTGCCCCAGCCCCTCTGGGACCATCATGCCTCCTCACTCCTGGGTCTCATGCCAGTACTCCCACTTGTACTTCCCCTCTTGCATTTGTCCTATCCTGTCCGGAAACAAGGGCCTCAGACACCTGACCAGGGCACCCCCACTTGCCTCTGATCTCCTGCCTGCTGCCTTGCACGCTGGTTTGTACAGGTGTTCATGGAGGCTCTTACAATAGGGATTGTGCCTGTCACACTGGGTTTCATTTTCTTACCTTGTACGTGGTGCACTAGGTGAATAGTTGTTGCTCGATGAATGCTGAAGAGCTCAGGCTTCTGTGGTTCCTGGCTTCCCACTGCCTCCCCGGCTGCAGACAGTCTCCCCTGCCAGGGTCTCTTTTGTCTTCCCAGTGTGGGCTTAGAAGCCCGATTGACCCCACTGCTATATGAAAACAGCTTCATGAAATCACTTACCTAAGGTGATGCTTTGCTTTCTGGTGGACTAAAGTAGTTAACAAGTAGTGATCCCACCAGTACATTTACCATGGGTCTTACTCCCTTGGGCCACTGTCTGTTGTGCTGGAAGTACCTACTGCTGGGAATATAAAAAAGAGCATCACAAGGAGAATTGGTTCTTTGCTGGAACCCTGGAATAAAATGATACCTATGATATCAAAAGTGCAAATAAGTCGGGTATGGTGGCTCACACCTGTAATCAAAGCACTTGGAAGGCTGAGACAGGAGGATCATTGCAAGTTTGAGATCAGCCTGGGCTATAAAGTGAGCTCAAAGCCAGTCTGAGCTCCATAATGTCTTTTTGTCAAAAAAATACAAAGAACAAAACAAACAAAAAGCACAAATATCAGCTGTCAAGTACAGAGAACTTTGATGTCTTTTCAGGCAAGACACAACTTTGGCATTGTGGAAATAGACGGCATGCTGTACGTTTTAGGAGGTGAGGATGGGGACAAGGAGCTGATCTCCATGGAGTGTTACGATATTTATTCTAAAACCTGGACCAAGCAGCCTGATCTGACTATGGTTAGAAAGGTGAGAACTAGGGGCCTGGCGGGATGGCTCAGTGGTCTAAAGCGCCTGTTTGGGAAAGCTTAGGCGGCTTCAGGGACCGCAGTTTGATCCCCGGCACCACATGCTGTGCCAGACCTGCCCTTGGGGTGGGCTGAGCTGGCCATAAAAATGAGTGAATAAACAAAGGTTCTGAAACAAGAAAAAAATAAATAAATAAAATTAAATTAAAAAAAAAAAAAAAAAAAAAAAAAAAAAAAAAAAAAAAAAAAAAAAAAAAAAAAAAAAAAAAAAAAAAAAAAAAAAAAAAAAAAAAAAAAAAAAAGTGTTTAAAAAAAAAAAAAAGAAAGGTGGTTACAAATTCGATTTTAAAGTTAATGTTTCTTCATTTCTTAAATACACCTTTGGCACAACAGAAAGTATTAAGAGAATTAGCGCAGTTTATTGGCAGCTTGCCTTCTCTGTCAGTAGCCACACACTGAGACTAGAACAAGAGTGTGAGTACCATCCCTGCTGGGCACATCACACTTGATCAGTGCTGTGTGGATGTGCAGGCCCAGAACCAGCAGAGCTCCTGTCCCGCCTGCCTCTGGGTCACAGTCTACAAGGCTTACAGCACAGCCTGTGTGCCTTATGTCCTGTATTAGAGCAGGTAGGGAGTTAAGCCTCAGGGCAGAGCTTGGTTGTATCCTAGGCGCTGGCATGTTCTCCTGTGATCCCTCTATATAAGTTCCCTTCCAGTGACATTATTACAACAGAGACCGACTTACTCCATGGAATCTCAGTTTTGGGATCTTCAAATATTGGTGAAAGAATAGAGTGGAAAGCTCTCCCTTTCTTAAAATTTTCCTTTTCTTTCAATGCTGGGGATTCACCCACGGCTTTGACAGTGTTAGACAAGCACTTGATTACACCCAAGCCCTAGGAAGCTCTTCGAAAAAGTACAGCCGTTACCCACCTGCCTTGCTTATGATGGAGACAGAGCCCCTTCTATGTCCGGTGGTGTCGGCAGGCACTGCAATTTGACTGTTAGAAATCTGCTCCTGTCTGGGCTAGGGGAGTGGGAAACCCATCCACATGCTCCCTAACAAGCACACTTGTCTAGCTTTGTCTAATTGGTGCCTTGCCCCAATGTTTTCTCCTTTCAGATTGGCTGCTATGCAGCTATGAAAAAGAAAATTTATGCTATGGGTGGAGGATCCTATGGAAAACTGTTTGAGTCTGTGGAGTGTTATGACCCCAGGACCCAGCAGTGGACTGCCATCTGTCCCCTGAAGGAGAGGCGGTAAGAGGATGCAGCAGTGGACTGGGGCTTCCCTTTTGGTAGCTGAGTCTGAGGCCTCTTGCCCTGGCTGTTTTACTCCCCATTTCAAAGTGACTATGTGAGCTGCCATTTCCCAGAGCAGAAAGGCCTGCATGTATGTGAAATGCTGCGTGCTGCATTAAAGCAAGCATTAGGGGATTAAGGGAGTCAGACCTTGAGTTGTGAGCTCATCCCTGCTGTGCTGTGTGGCTTTTCAGGTTTGGCGCTGTGGCCTGTGGGGTTGCCATGGAACTGTACGTGTTTGGGGGCGTCCGAAGTCGGGAGGACATCCAGGTTAGCGAAATGGTCACCTGCAAGTCTGAATTCTACCATGATGAGTTTAAAAGGTAATTACAAGTGGTATGTGGCTTCTGAAACTCTTCCTTATACTTCAGGGTCATGGTTTAGCTTTGATTAGTTTTGATTTCAAGTTCCTATGTTGAACTCTAGCAATTATGTTCTTGCATATTAGGTATTTAGGCAGCGACTTCAGAGATACTGGCAATAAAAACTATGAAAACATGTCTCTGAAATGTAGAGCAGATGTTAAGTTAATTGCTTAAAATAGTTGGCTTCCTTTAACTTTTAAGAGAAAGCTTATACTCCTTAATTTAGTGTGTATGGCCTTTTGTGATATGGTCTTCTTGTACTTTTTCTGGTACCACCTGGCCAGCCCAGATCCTTCACACTGAGGCATTTCCCATCTCTCTCCTAGATATGTGTGATCGTACAAACCTTGTCTGTGGGCTGTTTCTTTTGCCAGAAATTCCCTTTCTTCCTGCTCATCCAGTGAATTTAGCCTTGTCCAGAACTCTGCTTATCGCTCCCTGGAGAAAGCCTTTGCCCGCCTCCCTCGCCCGCACTGTGCAGCTGTTCACGTGTCCCTCTGTAAGTGGGTTGTGAGTGTTAACCACATGCACTCAGCTGTTTCCGCACCCGGCGCAAGGCCTGGGCATGGCTGGCAGAATGCTCCACTTGAGTGAGTGAAGGTTGGTAATTGAGTTCTTAACTTGTCTGACAAGCTGCCTGTGTAGTATAGGGTAGACAGCAGCCTTCCCGACCTCTCCTGTGCCCTCCCTTGGCACCTTTCATTGTTATGGCTCCCCGCAGCCTTGGCCTGCAGAGTCTTGTGCACGTGGAGACTGCTGTGGCAGAATCTTGTTGGGGTAGTTCCCCCTGCTACCTGAAGGGAGCGCCATAACATCACGTTTACTTGCCTAGCACTGTATTTTTTGTTTTTTGTTTTTTGTTTTTTGTTTTGTGGGACCAGGGTTCGAACTCACGACCTTGCACTTGCCCAGCAGGCACTTGTGCCTCGGAGCTATCTCCCCAGCCCCTAGCACTGTATTTTAGATAACAGTGAACAGTTAGCAAAACGTCAGAAATACATATATATAAATGTATGTGAGCTTTAGTGTATTTCAAACTTGGGATATTTGCATAGCCTTTTTTCTAGGTATAGAGGTAGGCTATCTTAGAGTAGGAGAGTAATTTAAAAGATCGTTTGTTCTTGTAGGTTAGGAGTGGGTGGAGGTTCTCAGAAGCTGACTCCTTCTGCGCCCAGTTGCTCTGGGGCTTGACTGCCCTGCTGGTGAGTCAGCATCATACTGCCTGAGTAGTGTCGAGACAGGCTGTTCCCCTCCATTAACACACAACCTGTTCGGTTTTAGTAAAATATTTATGTAAAGCTCTTTCCTGGAGGCTGAATTGTTGCTCACATAGCGTGAGCCATACCCCACTTGTTGGAAAATTTGGACTGACTGATGTTCTTGCTGCTGTCTGTCCCTGTTCCCAATGTGTAGGACTTATGTCCGGCTGTAACACCAGTATGCTCTCTGTTGTCGGAGCCATTGTTTTTCTTCTGGTCTCGTTCATGTTTTTAGTTGACAAACTTGAAGAGTAACTGTTACAATGACTTGTTTCAGTTCATCATTATTGGGGCCGGCAAGGTGGCTTAGTGGTCTACAGCACCTGCTTAGGCAAGCTTAGGCAACCGCAGGGGCCGTGGTTCGATCCCCAGCACCACATGCTGCCCCAGCCCCACCCCCACCCCGATGGCAGGGTGAACCAGCCCTAATACAAAAAAAAAATAATAATAATAATAATAAAATAAAATAAAGCAAATTCATCATTATTAAACATAAGAGTACTATTCCTTATTGTTATTTAAAAGCACTTCCAGACAGCCCCATAGACCTTCAGTGGCCTTATTTCTAGACTCTCCAGTGTTAGTTTATAAGTGGAATGGAGAATGCTGCATTCTCTCAGTGTACTAGGCAGGACTCTGGTATGATTAGAGGACTCTGGACACATAGGGGACACCACTGTCATGAACTCATCCCCTCAGTTCAGACTTATGCAGCAGGAACCGAAGCCCAAAGAAATGGGCAGTGTCAGAGCTCGTGTTCAGACCCAGCCGCTGGCCCCAGTGCCCTCTCGTACTGACCCAGCTGGCTCTAAGTGCACCGGGTTTCCCATAGAAATCTCTAGAAGCAGCAGCTGCCAGAGTAGCCTGTCTCTGAGAAGATTGGATGGTCCCTGATGTGCTCTCTTTGCATATCATGGAAACTGTTGCCAAATGAGCAATCTGGGTTAGATTGGAGGCCATTTAGATTGTTTTTAAATAGTCTTTTGTCTTTCCTGTCTTTGTTCCCTATTTTTAGGTTAAAACTTTCCTGGAAAGGTGCCATATCTTATTATTTTCTGTGTTTATGAGTAAAAACAAAACTTAGAAGGAAAGCAAAGAATTCCCAATAAATTATTGCTAGGCCATGGCAACCACACCTATCCAGAGCTGGGTTTTCTCTGTCCCCTTGTCCCTGTCCTGCTGGTGACACCACTGTGCTCTCAGCTCCTCCTCGCTCCTCTCTTCTGCCCAGGTCAGCAGTTGCTGACATCTCATGTGTTTGACACTCACTGATAATACATGCTTGGGGGCCATCCTCAGAGAAGCCTTCAAGGACCACTGTCTGCCTGTATTCCCAAAAGGCAACTTGGTTGTCTTGTCTTCCTGCACAGCTGTCCTCACTGGTTCCCACTGTTACCAAGTCCTAGTGACTGCTTGGCTCCTGTCCTCCCTACTCAGCATCCTCTGGGTCTGTGGTGGAGAAACTGCCAGGCTTTTTCAACATCTTCCTGCCTGGGTCCTGTGTTCCAGTCCTGAGATTTGCTGCTATTGTATGCACTCGGCCTCAGTGACCCCACTTTCAGTTCTGTGTCTATCACCTTAACTCTGAAGTTGCCATCTGTCCACTTCATTTTTTGAACAATTGACAGAAGCCTGTGTTAGTTCTCTGGCCAGGGGTGGGGCTATTCTAGCAGGGAAGGCCTGCTAGAACCCTGGAATTTAATAGGTTCTGGCCCTAGTATGAATTGCTAAAAATCATTATGGTGGTCATCTAATATGGCCTGTGCCCTTAAACAAAAGGCTCATCTTCCCAAGACCACCCACCCGCCCCCTTCTCCAGCTTAGCTCAGGACGAAATTCACTTCCACCCTTCCTGCCACCACCTCAGGAAAGACCCCTAATCGGTTTCTCGGGTACATCTAAACATCCCCTTCAAACTGCTCCCCTGGCAAAAGACCATAAAAGCCTTAACCTCCCTTTGTCTAGTCCAGAGAATTCCTTGACCTTCCCAAATTCTCTCAGTGTCTTCAAAGAAATTAAAACCCCTTTCCCTTTTTCCTTCTGCCTGTCTCTCTGCTGTGCCAATCACCTGAAAACACCGATCAGAATTAGCCTTCCCTACCAAGAAAGAAAGCCCTGGCAGAAATGACGTCCCCATCAAAGACAAGTGGTGACACCTATTGTACGCCTAGTAATTCCTCTAGAAAAAGTCAAGATGTCCAATGGCTCCTGACTAT
This sequence comes from Myocastor coypus, assembly GCA_004027025.1. Classification (NCBI taxonomy): domain Eukaryota; kingdom Metazoa; phylum Chordata; class Mammalia; order Rodentia; family Myocastoridae; genus Myocastor; species Myocastor coypus. Next base: position 14,376 of record PVJA010012500.1, on the reverse strand, counting down.
GCACTCTCAGAAGCCAGCCAGGGTGTCCCCAGGGTCAGAGTGTGCCCTGGGTGCAGGGTCATCACACCAAGCTTGTGTCAGTGCCAGGCAGCCCCTGGCTAGCTGCACAGCCATGACCATGACCCAGGTAGTATTTTCTCTTGGTGTGTGAGAGTCCCCAGAGCAGTGTGCTTCACCTGGAAGGGCTAGAATTTACCTGCAGTGTTGTCCTGGGGCTGAGGCAGGCCACTTCTTCTGGGTAGTGACCCCCCCTGTTGCACCGACTGTTCTCTCTGCCTAGGAGGAGGTAGCGCTGCTTGTGATGTGTTTGTATGTCACATGAGCCAGAGTATGCCCACCACATTGGCTCCTTCAGGGTCCCCTCAGAAGACAGAGGCCATACCAGTAATGGAATAGAAGCCCCAGCAATGTGTTGATAACCAGAAGGGGCTCTAAAGAAAGCAGAGCTACAGCCAGAGTGCAGCTCAGTGGTAGGACACACTTTTAGTATATGCAAGGCTCTGGGTTCAGTCTCTAACACAAAAAAGAAACCAGAAGTAGCTAATGGAAGAGGCCTGACTACCACTTTTGGGCTGAGGAAAAGTGCCCAAGGGAGAAGGAACGGGAGAATCCCCGCCACCCACAAGGCTGAGGACTCCTAGGAGACAGGCACAGTTGACAGTGCTGGGCGCCAGGCCTCAGCCTCCTGCACTGCTCTGTACTGAGAGCCTCTGGCAGGTGTGGCTCTTGGGTTTGCTGGCCCCTTGGTACCTGGTGATGGTACCTGTCCTCACGCCTTCCCTCTCTGGCCCGTTTGCTGTCTGCCTCCCAACTAGGTAGACCCTTCTACCCTGATTTGCCCATGGAGGCGTTACAGTGTTTCATTTTTCTTACCATGCAGTTGGAAATTTTATCCCTTTGCCCTTCATCAGATCAGACCAGTTGCAGTGTCTGTCCTCAATTCTGCTGCCACTTTCTTCACTTACCTCCAGTCTGTCATTAGGACCACCCAGGGCATTTTTTATTTCAAGTATTCTCTTTTTTTACTAAAATCTCAGGGCCACTTATCTTTAGGACTTCTGATAATCATTATTACTTCTGCACTAGAGGTGCTGTTGGTGGTGGGGAGCCTGTCCCTTTCCTCCCTGAGCATGGTTGTCACAGTAGCTGTGTTCCACGCCCTGCCTGAGAGATAATCCCAGCATCTGAGTTACCTCAGAGTTGGTGTCTGGTGATTGTTACTCCCTTGAGATGGGTCCATTTTTCTGGCTCTTCTTTTGTTAAGAATGTCTGGATTGCATCCTGAATATCATTGGTACTATGTTGCCAAGGCCCTGGACTTTCTTTTCTCTCTTTAGAGTGTCGTGCTGAGACTTTTAGGCCATCACCTGGGTCAGACCCAAAAGCAGGCTGCCGTCCTGCAGGGGTAGCTCAGGTCTCGCTGTGCTTCTTCAAGCCTTAGCACAGGCATCCATAGTTCCCAGATCAGAGATTTCCACCAAGGGCTTCCTTTCTTTTCTGGATTCTCTGCTCAACCCTTGGGAACCATGCTTGTCCCAAGATCCTATGTGCTGACTCCTGACTCCTGTGGCCAGAGGTACACAGGGTACTGCCTAGAGCCACCACCCTCAGACGCCTTCAGAGAAGGCCACCCGCTCACTCCTTGCGGGTGTTTGTCAGCTTTCAGTTTCCTTCCAGACTCTGCCTGCTGCTGTCTGGTTGTTGTCCAGAGCCCATGAGGATATTCCATCTATGGTCCTCAGCCCCCGGTTGGCACTTGCGTGGTTGGTTCTGTGCTAGGAAACAGACCCCTCTCCAGAGCATGCTTGTCCTTCCTTCCCTTCTCCCCTCCAATAGAGAGCTGCCTCCGCCTCCTCTCTGCAGCTCTCACCTCTCCTTGCCTGTCCTCTTCCTCGCCGAAGCTCTCTGCCATGTCCATTCTGTATTTTAATGTTTGGTTTTAGGGAGGGGATCAGTCTGCTGAGTTGTTGAGGGGCACCGCAGTTGGCAGGTGCTGCCAAGCCCACACTTGCACACCTCGCATCTGAGGGCCTGGCTCTGCCTCTGCATTGCAGTCACCATCACTTAATGGTGCCCAGGCCTGGGCACGGTGTGAGTTCTTACCTCACCTTTGGGGCACTCCCTGGAGGCTGGTGACCCTGTTGGGCAACCCCACTTCCTGAGCAGAAAATGGAGCCTCGCATAAGGCAGTCGTCCAGGGCCAGTGAGGTGCTAAAGGACACTCAGGATTGCAGCTTTTATGCCTGTTTTGTAAGCCGCAGCAGCTAAACACATGATCCAATTAAATTTGGGGTTAGTTCTGTATCCCTCCAAGCTTCTGCATACACTGAGTTACCTCAGTTTATTTTGTGTTAAACCAGGAACTGTGACTCACTGACCCACATCAGGTCATCTAGTCCAATTTCTTCAGTTTCATGTAGTTATCCAGAGATACCTTGTGCTAAGTCCTCAGCAGGTTGATTCCGAAACAACACTGGTAACAAGTGTCTTCGCTCGGAAGTGCTGCCACCACCATGAGTGGGCACCGAGCTGCACCTTCTGCCAGCAGGCAGCATCCTGGGGTTCACATCTCGCTGTGGACAAGACTCAGGGGTGCCCCATCCTTCTTTGACTCAACCCAGGACCTCCCTAATGTGTACAATAGGACTGAGCTAGTACTGACTGGCATTTTTAGACTTCCTTTTTCAAAGGCTTGCTGATGGTGTACATTTTTATTTTACAGTAAGGGCTTAGTTTTTTTCCATTATCCTTTTTATTGCATTTGTGCAGCAAAGGTTAAAATTCATACTTGTGACCCCAACAACATGCTGCATTTGATCAGCATTCAGCTGGTTAGTGAGTCAAATGTTAGAAAAATATATTTAGAACTACGGCAGCCTAGTAGCATTTGCTACTTGGGGCAATCTTTTTTTTTTTTTTTTTTCAGGGGAGGCAATCATTTTGTTTCCTCATCTCTTGAAAATCAAAATATGGAAGTTACTTCAGAATAATCTAGGAAGCATATTCATTAAAATAAAAGTGGTATGTTCTTTACAAAATAATTTTATATTGATATTTGAAATCGAAGTACTCGCAGCATAAGGTGCTGGCTTCTTTGGTTGCTTCTTAGCAGAGTTGGCATCCAGGAGCAATGCCTATCCAAGTACCCAGGTGTGCCAGTGAAAGGCAGCCCTAGCTCCATGTGCCCCTGGTTTGCGACGTCTGCCATGCCCTATCGGTTCTAACAGAAAATTGCTTGGTCACATTGCCTTGAGTGAACATCAAAATCTAGATTTACTCCCCTACGGTACCAAAAGGAGGGGGGGCTTCTATTTTAAAATAATTTTTATTTGTAGAAAATTTGCATAGGTAACACAGCAGTTCCCATAAGCCGTTTGCTCAGTTTCTTCTAAGGTTAGTGTCTTCCATGACCAGGGCACAGATGTCAGGACAAGGGTTTTTACACTACACGGTATTGAAAGGATGGGGCACTGGCTGCTCACCACAAGCATGTTCCTCTGCTCCAGATCTCATTTGTGACCACCAGTACGTTCAGTTGCTGCCACTGGGCAGGTTTTCTCCTAGAAAGTCTCGTTTGGGTTTCTCATAATCCCAGCGTTAGGCTGGCATATTGGTGCTGGTGATGTGTCTCAGCCACACCAAGGAGCCATTGACAGCCTGGTCCCTGCCCCATGAGGGAGAATGTGTTACCAGGCTTTCCTGCTGGGCACTGTAACCTTGATTGCTTGATTGGGTGGTATCTGTTGGCTTTCTTCGCTGGAAAGTTACTGTTTTTCTCATTATAATTAATGAATGCCTTAGAGCATATAATAGGAACATATGAAAAGCTGCTATTGCTCCTGAAACTTTGACCCTTTAATTTTAGTGTCCTTTGGTAGATACAAGCTACAGTCATTATACCGTGGGGTTTGCCTACTGTGTTTTTTTTTTTTGTTTCCTTCATCTTCTACATTTATTAATTGGAATTTAAAAAGAAAATTGGAATTTTTCTGTAAAAGAACCCTGTCCCTTCTCTCTAGTAAACTTATTTCTATTAGTAGTGAATCGTGAATTTGTTTTATTCTGTGAATTATGAATCCAGGCCTATCATTTCTTTCCTCACTGAAATTGCCCTTCAGTGCTGGCCTCAGGAACACGTTCCCTTGGCTCCTACAGCGGGGAATAAGCCTCCTGTCCCTCAAAGCTCTTCCTGTCTGGCATAGTGTGATGTTACAGGCTTATCTTATGCCTTCTCTACCTTAGCTCTGAAATCAGCCATTTCTTCCTGGAGCTCTGAGTCCTCTTAGTGCTTACTAAATTGATTTTGACTAGACTCCAAGGCAGTGTACTGCAAAAGAAAGTCTTCTGCTAACAGTGCTAGAACGCCAGCTGTACGTGGAAAACAGTGAGCTTTGGCTCATGCCTGTACAAAACTCACTTGAGAGGGACCACAGACCTAAATGCAGAAGATAAAGCCATAAAATATCCCGAAGAGTGCAAAGGAGAAAAATCTCTCAAAGCTTCGGGGAGAGAGAGATTATATAGGACTCAGAAAGCATAACCATAAAAGAAGAAAAAGATACATTGGAAGATTCCATTAAGAAAATAAAAAGGCAGACAATTTTGGAGGGGGAATATTCATATGTACATATGTAATAAAGGATTTATGTTTACAAAATACAAAGACTCCTGAATAGATATTTCCTGAGAGATCTAGTGGCCAATAATTCCCCACAGAGGTGCTTAGCTCAACATCATTAGTCTTTGGTTTTTCATTTTTTGTCTTTTTGAGACAGGGTCTCACTGTGCTGCCCAAGTTAGCCTTGCACTCACTTTGTAGCTCAGGCTGGCCTCAAACTCTCAGCAATTCCTTTGTTCCCTGTTATCTCTGCAGGGATTACAGATGTGAGCTACCATGCCTGACTTTTTGGTTATTATTTATTTATTTTTTATGTATTTAGTACAGGATCTAAAGGGTCTCACCACACAGATCGGACTCATAGTGATTCTCTTGTTTTTAGCTTCCCAAGTGTGAGGGTTGCAGTTGTGTACTACCATGCCCAGTCTCATTGTAAACTCACTGTATAGCCCAGGCTGGCCTAGAATTTGTGGTGTCCTGCCTGAATGCTAGATTATAGGCATGTGCCACTATACCTGGCTCAGCATCATTAGTCTTTAGGGAAAGGTATACCATTAAAATAGCTAAAGATGTACAATACAAAGAGCTAACAATAATACTGAGTAGTCAGAATTTTCATGCATTTGCTAACTGGGATACAAAAGATCACCATGCTGGAAAGAATGGAGTTTTTTCTTTTCTTTCTTTCTTTTTTTTTTTTTTTTCATTGCCTCACATATAGATAGTCTTTCCCAAGAACCTAGAATCTGTAAGAAAAATCCACAGAAAGAGACTTGCACCCCAATGCCCACAACAGCTTTATTCCCAAGTACTGCAGCAGTGGCAGCCCCCTAATGGGTCTGAGTTCCACCCTCTGCTCAGAGATGAAAGGTGCAGGTATCTGATGTGAGCACAGTGCAGGCCAGGTGAGTCTCAAGAATGGCTTAACAGAAGCAGCAGTTGGCAGTGCTTTTGCCTCACCTTGAACTATTCCTGACCCTCCCCTTCCATCCAGGCAGGGCTACTGTAGCGACAGGAAGCCCACTGGGGCTTCCCAGGGAGTGAGTGTGGAGCGGAGACTGGCTCTTTCCTGGGCATGACCGTGGCACCCTGTTAGTCTTCGTGAATGCTGTGCTCATGCTCTCATGTTCCTTACCTCGGTCTTGGCTTGCTTTTCAGGTGGATCTATCTTAACGACCAGAACCTATGCATCCCTGCCAGCTCCTCCTTTGTTTATGGGGCTGTACCTATAGGAGCCAGTATTTATGTTATTGGAGACCTTGATACAGGTAAGGATGTCATGGTGATTTTCTTGGAATGTTGCCATGAATCAGTAGCTGGTCACCTCACTTTTGCCTACTTTGGTGGTTTAGGTACTAACTATGACTATGTGCGAGAGTTTAAAAGAAGCACGGGCACCTGGCACCACACAAAGCCACTGCTTCCCTCTGACCTGCGCCGCACTGGCTGTGCAGCTTTACGAATTGCAAACTGTAAGCTCTTCCGCCTGCAGCTTCAGCAAGGCTTATTCCGAATTCGTGTCCATTCACCCTGAAGAGGAAGCAGAGCAGGTCATGTGACCCTGTGCTAAGCACGCCATCGTGTAGCTGGATGTAACGGAGATCTGAGGTGCTGCCGAAACTTGTTCTGTGTGCCGGGCTTTGGGATGGTAACTGCGGTGGTCTTAGAATGATCTGCTTAGGAGACCACGTAACTTCAGACACTACCTGGAAGGAAGTAGGTCCTCAGGTTAGCTGTGTCCATAGACCGTGGGGTAAAGGTATCCAGAGGAAGAGGGATGGGAATGGGTATGATGTTTGGTAGCAAAGCTAAGCCCTACAGTTTACTTTCCCTGAAGGGAACTCAAGTTTGACTGCTATGTTCCAGGTATGTGGCTTTGGGGAAAAAAAAAAAAACCAAAACCCAATCCATATATGCAAATCAACATATCCAAATATACCAGGATTGCTTTTCTACTACACTTGGAAGGATTTGCTATGCCTAACTCTGCCTGGTGAAGTAAAACCTGTGCCTAAAATGCTAGATTGGACCCTATGCCAGTTAGTCTCTATTACTAGTGCTCTGTCCTAAGAATTTTTTAAAAACTATCATGATGAATTAATACCAAGATAAAATGTCTCTTACAGAGTTCTGTCTTAACAATGTAAAGATTAGGTAAACTGATGCATCAAGCTGCAGCCCTCCTGTGAACGTAGAGGAACTTGCTACCCTCTCTGTTACTTTCCATGAAGACATGTCATGCCATAATTTCTGGGGTGGTTCATATGGAGCTGTGAAGGTTCAGGCAGTGCCGCTCTTACTTTTATAAGAATGAGGATATTAGTGGGTAGGAGATTTTATAAAAGAAAGACCTGAGTTAGACATATAATAAAAGTCTGCTAGGACTTAAAAAAGAAAAAAAAAAAAAAAAAAACCTGTCAGGTTGAAATGCATAGGGATCAAACCTTTTTTTAATATAATCTGAAAGCACACAAAGTCTTGTTTACTACTTGAAAACTTGTTCTAGAATCTGAATCTGTGTAACAAAAGCTAGTCTGTTTAATAGAATGTTCCCGATGCCATTCACTGGTATGTTTTAGACAAATTATGAATAACGTTTGGCTGGTAGATAAAACTACCTCAACTTAATTTCATTGTGTTCTTACTCTTTCCTCTTTTTCTCCTTGCTTGTCACTTCTACACCCTCCCTGAGAGGGGAGAGAATTCTGTCATTGCTGAACTTACCTTCACCAAGGCCAAGAAGCGATGGTGAACTAACTTGTAAGACATGTTGTTTTCCATTGAAATTATTCTACCTTGGTGTGCAATCAGGGACTTCAAAGTGTTTGATTACTTCATAGTTTGAATTTTATGCAATATCGAATTTCTAATCAATGTAATATAGAGTACTTCATTTCTAATTGTTTTCTACAGCTTTTTCTCCTCTTACAATATGGCTCTAAGAAGCAACATTTTGTCTTACTGATGAATAAATGTATAAATATATCCTTTGGTTGTAAATTTGGGAGACAGAATTTCTCCTAGAAACTCCCCATGTGAAATTGTGAAATATTGTAGGCTGTAATCACACATAGGAGACCTTGCTTATGTTTTCCCACCCATGGGTGTAAAGAGGGTGACCTCAGTGCACTTTTCTGTCTTTCTTACACCTACTGCAGGGCAGGCGACACTACACAGGTTGCTGCAAGAGGCCAGGCCCATGGGGTTCTAAGGAATGTCAGGTGTGGCACCTGAACTGTCCATTGTAGCCAGAAAGTATTGGGAGGGAAGACATAGTGTTTTTACCTTATGTACACAAGGAACTAGCTGGATGCGCCATGAACTCATGCAAGCCAAGCCAAGCCAGTGTCTCTCCAAGCCACCTTAGGATTGTACCACCGTTGGACAGTTGTTGTCATGCGTGTCCCCCACTATCCTTTGCGCCTCTTTTCATCACAGCAAGCTGTGCAGCCACTCCAAAGAGCACTTTGTTTTTACAATTAGATATCAGCTTCAGAGCACATTGGTTGCTGAAAAGTCTGTTTTGGTGATTTCACCTTCGTGAAGCCAAGCACTGGCACTCAGAAGCTGCTGCTCAGGGCCGTGATGGCAGTACCCACCATCATGGCCATGAGAGTAGCTGCACTGGCTTTTAAGTCCTGCAGTTCAGGTTCCTCCCAGGTCAGGCCTTCGAGGAGACAGCTCATTATGTTGGAGTGATTGGGGCCTGTTGTAGTATTGGCAGTGTCTGTGTGACTTGATGAATTCACTTTCAAACTTTTAAAAATTCAGTTCATTTACACTGTAGCTGCAGAAATTAATGTTCTATAAAATCAATTTGCCTCAATATGGGATGCAATACCAACAAAAGCTGCTAAGTGCCAAACTGCTATTTTATTTTATATAAATATAAAACAATTATGTAGGGCTTTATTTAACTTTATTACGTTCCAAAACTAATCAACTTTTTATAAATTATACTTATTTCAGTATTGTGAAATAAACGATAACTCATTTTATGTGGGTTTGTGTTTTAACATTCCACTTATGCCTTGGAACATCGTTTCTTGCTAAATCTCCTTTCTCCATAGCACACTTTGACCAAGTGCATATTGCACCTGGCAGCTGAGGACAGGTCTGGGAGCCGAGATGCAGGTACGTTTGGGAAAGTGCAGTTGTCCTCCTTACCCCACCAGCAGAGGGCATGTTGCCTCAGGCTACCACTGGGGGACTTGAGGGGACTCTCCCAGGCTGCAGTCTAAAGTGGGATTGTTTGTTTCTTGTTTAACACATCCAAATATAGATTTTTTAAAGTAATTAATTTAAAATGACCTGTTTTATTTTGAGAGTGCTTATATCCTGTGAGGAATGTGATAGGGGTGAGTGAGGTGCATGTATGTGGTGCTGTGTGACTGGGTACGACTGTTTATGTTTACTATGGAACCATAGTTCCAAACTACATGTATTACTGTCTCCTGGTGCTTCAGGTAAAGCCTAAGCCTATTGGCCTGTCATTTATACTACTGGTTTCAACTCCTTCTTGTAAATGCGGAAATATTGGTAGTGGCCAGTAAGTTTTGCCTGGTATTTCTCTTCATTAGCAGGATTAAAAACAGCCTTGATGAAGCAGGGGCTAGTATGCTATATGAACATGGCCTAGGGACTTTAGCTCCCGGTTCTTCTGCTGTGAGGAGTTGTTAGCTCATGTATGTTTTTTCCAACTGTGCAGTGACTGAGAAAATTGTGGGATGTGTTCTGCTGTGTTGCCTTGCCATTTTACTAGCAGTACTTTTGCTCTTGAGGGTACTGAAGTGTCCTGAGAGTCTCCCTGCAAAGTATGAGAAACACATCCTTCGTGGGTGTGATGAAGACAGGACTGTGTGACAGCGCCTCACCAAAGTGGGGCAGTGGGTTTGGTTTCCAGGGGAGGTTAAGTTTCCTTGCTTCTTCAGGACACTGCCCTGTCCCTGTGCTGTGTACCAAAACAGGTGCCAGTGTCCCCTCCACAGTGTCCCCAATGAGACTACCTGGGAAGGGTGATCAGGACCAGCCATGCAGACCTAAAGGTGCTGGGACGCCTGGTGGAGGAAAAGGGGCAGCTGCTCTTTCTTTGACCCCGAGGGAGCCTGCGACAGCAGACAGGCCTGGCCTGGCTATAGATGTCACTGAGCACCTCCTAAGAGTCACATTGTCCTTCCTCCCTCACTGATAGACTTGTTGGGTGCTGGGCAAGGACCCTGTTTGGGTCACAGCTGAGCTGAGTGCCTGCACATAGTAGGTGATCAGTGTTTGATGAATGATACAGAAGCCTGGTGGTCCAAGTGATATTCTTCACTGAATGGTTTTGCTGGATTTTAAATGAAGAGCTTCATACACAAGTGGGCTCACCTCGGGTATAGTAGGAAGCTAGCATAGAACAAAAAATACAAAGTGCCTCCCGCATACCACACACAGCCTGTAGATGCCTGAGACCTGTGCTCAGCACACCTAAACTCTCAGCATGTCCCGTTCAAGTCACACAGGAACCAGCTGAAAGAGAGTGGGTTTGTCAGTGAACTGTTGGACTTACGACGGTTCTCCAGGGCTAGAGAACAGAACTGGAATCCATTCTGAAAGAGAAAAGGAGCTGCCCTGTAAAGAGTGAGGTGTCATCTTCCCATGCCACCCCACATCATCAGCAGGGAAAAGAAGTGGTCTCAGCATGCTGAGGAAAGTGGTTTTGCTGGCTGACGACAACCCCTGCAGCATCCCACTCCTTAGAAACTGTACACCTTAATGGCCTGTGAGGGTGGGGGTTCTTGCTCCACTAGCCTTGAAGTCTCCATGGTACTAAAGACTTTTTTTTTTCTGGTAAAAGTTTTTGAAGTTTTGTATCTTTCAAGAGTTAATTCTATTATTATTTTAATTTTAAATGCCTCTCAGTGTGAGGTATTTCTGTGAGGTAAGGAGTTGCTTTGTGCTTTTGAACATCTTCCTTGGAAGCATACTGTGTAGGAATGATGACCCTTTTTGAACTCTGTCATGGAAATTCTCAAAGTGATTACATTTGTCACTCTTGTGAAACCAAATATCTGATAAATAAGGCTGTGTAATATAATCACTTAGTAAGAAATGATTGCTTTTTGAGAAAACAACCAGTCTTTTAAAATTCATGTCCAAGCCAGGAGTGGTGGTGCACGCCTGTAATCCCAGCACTTGGGAGGCTGAGGCAGGAGGATCAGTGCAAGTTTGAGACCAGCCTGGGTTACAAAAGAGAGCTCAAGGCCAGCCTGAACTGCATAGTGAGACCCTGTGTCAAAAAAAAAAAAAAAAAAAAAGACAAAAAATTAAAATTCATGTCCAAGTGGAATTTGGTCTCATGATAAATTTTGATACTGCTATAGCCCCACGGGGTTGCTGAGCTTCAGAGCCTACATTGTCATAAGTAGACGTACACTGTGATGCTTGAGATGGTGTAGTTTTGATCAGAAGATGCCCAGGAGTTGGTGGTGATGCTCCATAGAGTTGGGGGTCAGGGAGGCAAAGGGGAGCAGTCAGCCAGGTAAGGGGACCTGTGTAAGGAATGGCCATGTCAGCTGGGTGCAGAGATATAACGTGCAGTCCCAGCATGCTGGGAGGCTGAAGCAGGAAGATCATAAGGCTGAGCCCAGCCCTGGCTCCTCACTGATTGTCTCTCTGGACCTTGTCTCTCAGAGAAATGACGATATAGCTCATTTCAGGGATCCCAGTTCCTTCCCCAGTACAGAAGAAGGAGAAATGGCCATTCAGTTCAAGGGATTTGAATCTCAGGCCCCTGTGGGCTCACTGTGTACCTGGCTATCTGTCATTTCTACTTAGTTATGTTTACTTCATTGTGTCTAGTAAGAACCCCGTTCAGCATTTTGATACAAATAGGGTTTAGGCCCTTGTTTGCATGTAATTCATCAGGCTGAAGGAGGGTGTTCCTTGGAAAGTAGGGCCAGACTTCCCAGTTACACCCGCGACATTGGTCTGAGTGCAACTTCACATGCTGGCTTATCATGTTTCCTGTTTGATTGGATGGGAATTACATGTATTTACTCCCCTGTGCTTTGTGTTTATAGGAAAAACTAGGTTCTCAGCTACCTCATTATGTAGTGTTGTGCTTGATCTTCTGCCAACTTAGAAGAACTCAACACATTCTGTTCTTTAACAAAGGCCTGGAAGCAAGGACTGAGTGGTCTTGAGGAATACAATTCTCTTAGGCGTATTTTCCACTTTACTACCTTTTTTAGAATAGGCACTTTTAATCAGGAGGAACAATAATTCTCCTAGCACTACTGCAGAATGATTACTTGAAATTCAACTTGAATTATAAAGAGTCTTGAAAGGGCTTTGCTTTCCTACAGCAGGAAAGGAGTCTGTTTAGACACCACTGCTGTGTAAAGTAGAGGGCTGGATTTCCATGTTTGTCAGGATCAGAAAGGAAAATGCATCTGCCTGCAATTGGACCTGGCTTTGGAGCTCAGGTGCTGGAGGCCACTGATGTTCCTTTCTTATGAGGTGCTCCTGTTTCCCAGGCATTGCCACGGTTGGTAGGAATAGGGACTCGTTACGAGGTTCTTTGACTGTGCTCCTTCTGATAGCAGAGCCCAGGACATCAGAGCAAGGCTCTGACGTGTTTCCCCAGTACCAGTTTGAGCCTGGGCGAGCTATGCAGAATCATGTTGTGCTGACGCAGTGCATGATGTGATCTGTTATGCACCCGGGGGAATCTTCCCGACTTCCTCCTGTGCCTGTGCCTTCTCCGTACCATGTGGGCTTGGGATGGCTCCTGCTGGTTCCTAAGTCAGGCAGCACATGAGTCAAAATAATGTCCGTGTCTTGAGGCCTCAAATGCTTAGAATAACTTAACTTCCAGCAAAATCTAAACTTTAGCTGACCTTGTTACTAAAATTTAATTTGAGCCCAGCAGGTATGGTAGCACAAGCGTCTAATCTGAAGGCTCTGAGAGGTTGAGGGAAGAGGATTGTAAGTTTGAGCCCAACCGGAGCAACAGTGATTTAGTGAGACCTTGTTTCAAAACAATTTTTACAAGGGCAGGCATAGTGGTGCACACAGTCCCAGCACTCATATGGGAGGCTCAGGTAGGAGGATCACCACAAGTTTAAAGCCAGCCTGGGCTACAGAGCAAGGCCCTCTCTCAAAACGTTTTTTAAAAAAAAAAAACCTTGGGTATAGCTCAGTGCAAGATCCAAGTCAGTTCTTGGACTGACGGAAAAAGGTTGCATGGTTGTGCTTTTAAGAGTGAGGGGTTCTTAGGAAGATGTGAAGCTTCTCCTCAGCTGCAGTGGCCGAGCTCCTGCCCACCCCTGCAGGCCCAAGCCCCTCCCCTTAGCCGTGTTCCCTTTTCTGGCAATGGTGCTCTGTCTCCCTGAATGCCGAACTGCCACTGTGTTGAGTGAACCCAGAAATGTGGGCACAGGCTTTGGGGTAAGGACACTCACAGCTTCTTCTCTTACTGTCCCAGTGGTGGTGTGGCCTTCCCCCTCTGGTGTGTGGGGTGAACTCTCCCTTAGACTGTTGGCAGCCAGCACAGGGCATTGAGCTGCTCACCTTGACCGTCCCTGGCTTTGCGGGCACTTGCATTCCAGGATTATATTTCTCTCTGTGTTTATGAAGTTATTTACTTCTGGGCCTGGGTCCTCCCTCCACACCCCTCGTTATGTTCAGGGTAACTCTAGGTACCTGAAATACCCCAAAATAGAGTATTGAGACTCATACTAAATAGTTTTCTGTTCAGAATTGGCCTGATGAGGCCTCTAATAGCAAATTCCTTGCCATGGTTGAGTTTTTTTCACTAAAATATCAACAGTAGTCTTCTATACTAATCAAACTGTTTTCTTGATCTCTGAAATCAGTAGGCCTACAGGATACTTTCTTACCTTGGATGTTTTATGAAACTTAAAAACAAGTAAACAAATCTGTACTATGGGAGGGTGGACAGTGACATGACCTAGACCTTCAAATAGAGAAGATGGTTCCCCAGTGATGGAGGTGTGGGTGGGGATATAGCTTTGTAAGTAAGTCCTGAGTTCAATCCCTGGTACAGGCATCACTGGAACTCTTTGAGATCCTCTTCGCAGTGGCCCTGTAGCAGGACAGCCACCACAACTCCTTCCCATCTACACCCGAGCATGGGGGTTCTCCTGCTCCCTCCTCATCTGTAGGGCTTTCCCTAAACCAGCTTGTCTGCTAGAACCATGCTTCCTGCTCTCCGTGGATTTCCTTCTGACCCCATTGCAGGGAGTGGCCGCGGTCACTTCTTGAGCAACATTTGCACTAGGGTTGGTTTCTTTCTGTGGCCACCCAGAGGTACTACTCAGAGCTGTCTCCAGGGATGTCAGACCTCACCACAGGTGGTGTGTCTTTCTCTGTCAGTTCAGGGATTTTTGTCCCCAGGGAGAGGGTATTTTGGGCTTGCTTATGAGAGTTCTTAATTTACACCCTTCTCTTGGCAGTCTACTTGCTGCCTGCTCTGTTTCTTGGTCCTGCACTGCCTCTGGTCTAGGTCCCTAGCTGCTTGACTTATGTAGCAAAGAAAAGAGGAAAGGAAGGGAGACAGAAATCCCTCTTCTGGTTAGGCAGCCTGCATAGTGTCTAGAACATTGGCCTGCCCGGACTAGTGGAGTTGTTGGTCCTGGCACCTGGGCCCCAGGCGCTTGCTGGGTACAGCCTTGGGCCTGAGAATGCCCTCTCTCCCAGGGGTGGCCCTGTGCAGCTATGGCCTAGGGCAGCCACCTCCCCTCCCTGCTAGCAGG
>PVJA010012499.1:18262-51987 GCA_004027025.1 Myocastor coypus | reverse complement strand
GTTTTTCCACTTCATGTATTTCTTTTTTTACTTCAGATGTTATCTCTGATCTCAGTTGCTCTATAAGTTTCTGCACTTGTGTGTCTGCCTCAGATGCTACCAATTCAGAGGTTTCATCTGTATAATTCTCATTTTCTTCCATGATAGTGTCTTCTGTATTTGGTTTGGGTGGGCACGGGTCCTAAGATTGCCTCCTACTCCTTGTTGTTATCATTTTGTATGGAAGTGGCCTCTGCACTTTGGTGGCGTTATGCTGTGTCTATGGGCGTTTGGTCTGGAGACTCCAAGGTGGTTCCTCTACAGAGGTTCCTGACTCTGTGCTGGAGCTCTGGCTGCTAGCTTCTGTGAATCCCGGGGGATGTGGTCTGTAGGTGGAGGTGGAGCTTTGGGATTGAGTAGTCCTGGTAGGCTCGTGGACCAGATTGGTTACCAAAGGAGCTATTTGATGGGTTAAGTGCTGCAGCTTGGGTTGGAGGGGTTCAAAAAAAAAAGGGGGGGGGGGGGGGAAGGCGGGCCAGGGATCTTGACCCAGCTGGGTCACGGGCTAGGCTCCCAGAGGTGCAGTTTGGGTCTGGTCTGGAACAGGAAGTTAGTCACGGGAACGCAGAGGCGGGGCAGAGGCGCGCAGGGGGCTTACCCGCAGCGGGCGCGCAGGCTGGCCTCCCAGCGGTGTGGTTTGGGTCTGGGCCGCGGCTTTCGCGCAGGCTCAGCTCCCAGCGGTGCAGTTTGGGTCTGGGCTGGAACAGGAAGTTAGTCTGGGGAACGCAGAGTCGGGGCAGAAGGGCGCAGGGGGCTTACCCGCGGCGGGCGCGCGGGCTCTGCACCCAGTGGTGCAGGTTGGGTCTCTACTTCTGAAGACTCTTAATGCAGTTATTTACGTTCATTTATGAACTATTTCTTAAAAATTTTCTCCTGTACTTAAGGTAGATACTATTATACTATTTTATCTTTATACATTTGTTTTGTTTTTTAGAACACTTTAAAAATGGATTTGTTAGCTGGGCGTGGTGGCACATGCCTGTAATCCCAGCACTGGGGAGGCTGAGGCAGGAGGATCAGTGTGAGTTCGAGACCAGCCTGGGCTACAAAAGTGATCTCAAGGCCAGCCTGGACTGCATAGTGAGACCCTGTCTCAAAAAGACAAAAAAAAAAAAAAAAAAAAAAGGATTTGTTCAAGTACTTGAATAAAATAAAAGGTCTGTGTCTGTATGCACATTTGTTGGACGTATTTTGGATTTTTTGGTACTAAAGTGTGTGTTGTCAGTAGTAGTAGTAGCTCAGTGAAAATTAAGATATCTCCTAAATCATCTTTCTAAATATTTATTCGGTACAGGGTCTCACTACACAGCTAGGACTCGTGGTGATCCTCCTGTTTTCAGCCTTACCAACACTGGAATTACAGGTGTGCACCGTCACACCTGGTTTTAGTGGCTGGCATAGCATGCCCGTGTTCTGGGGCTGGCACAGCATGTGGTACTAGGGATCAAACCCAGGTCCTTGTGCTTGCCGCGCAGGTGCTTAGAATGCTGAGCTATCTCCCTAACCCCTTAAATCTTTACAGATTGAAATTCAAGAAGAAAGAAGTAATGATTAAAAACAATATGGAGCAAATAATAGAGTTGGGCTCTATGTGAATCAGTAAGAATTACTATAAATGCTGGAAGTTATGTGGCACAGTTGGGAAAGAAGACTAAAGCATATTACTACTATATTTTATAAGCCAATTTCAAATATAAAACTATTTTAGAGGTTCTAGTATTTTATTAATGAACTGTTTGTTATATGTGTGTATTTGAGAACTCAAAACAGTTACCATTCTAGCTGAGTGTGGTGGTGCATGCCAATAATCCTAGCTCTTGGGAGGCTGAGGCAAGACTGCCAAAAGTTTGAGGCCAGTTTGAACTTACATAGTGAGTTCAAGGCCAGTCTGAACTGCATAGGGAGACCTTGTGTCAAAACAAACCACAAAATTAAAAATAAAATGCTATCATTCTATACGAAGTACTCTTTAAAGCAACATTTCCTAGAGAGCAGATAGAAGACAGAAAAAAATAGAACTCTAAAAACCCTATATAATTTACTACTAAATCTGATTAGATCTATTGTTTGAGCCTTGCTAGTCTACATCAAATACTGTCAGTACTGTAGGTCAGATTTAATTATGGTCTACAATTATTGAAGATTTTCTGTTTGCTGAGTAGTTTCCTGAATGATAAATTGAAAGTTCTTAAGTCAAATAAGCAGTAATTCTTCCTAGGATTTTTTTTTTCTTTTCTAAAGCATTGGGGATGACCTCAAACTTTATCTTGTGAGACACCATTTGAATGTGTTAGAAGTACCATTACCTCTATTTTTTTTGTGATACTCTTCACAAGCACAATTAATGTTACATATACATAGGAAAGTGATATAGGCATTGACTCAAGGTTTTCTCTTTAATTTTGCTGTGTGGAGGATGTAAGCTATGGCTCACATACGTAGGCAAACAGTATGCCACTGGACATAAACGCCCATCCCATTAATGCTTTTCTGAAAATTAGTGGTAAATGAGCCTGTAAGTAAACTGTCTAGGTTATGTGAAGGAATATAATTTGTAACTGATCTCATGATAACAGAAGATACTGTAAGCTCATGGTTCAAGTATAACAGTGCTTTTAGTTTTTTTGGAGCAGGACTTAGATGGTAAAACTGATGTAATTTTCTTTTTACCGGCTCTTCCTCTTCCTGTGGCTATTTCAGTGGACATTAGGGGATTTGAGAGTTAGATGATGACACAGGAAAAAAGACAATGACTTCTTTTACTCCCCTCTGCTCAATTCATCCAAATTATGACTTTAACGCGATGACTTCACATTGTTAAAAGAATAAATAGATGAACCACTAACAAACTAAGACCTCCCCAGCTCTTCCTAAGAGATGACTTCTTGTTAGATTTTAAAACTTTGAATAGAATTTGGGGTGTAGCTCAGTAATAGGGCATATGCTTAGCATGTGGTAAGATCTGGATTCAATCTCCAGCACTAAAATAAAGAAAAAAATTATGCAAACCATAAAAGATCATCTAAATGAACAATGACGTTATTATCCTTTATCACTAGATAGTTACTGATTTTTTTTTCTTTTTTATGAGCAAAATAGATCTGTTGGGGGAAAGAAAGCTCCTGTCCAAGAGAGGGATAGGAGGGGTGTCCTGAGTAGGTGGTCCCCCAGTAGTTACTGATTGAAAGAGGACTTTTTAAAAAAATAGGATACTCAATCATGGACATTTATAATCTGTGAGGCAGACACCTCATGGACAGAGCCAATAATATCTCTGAAGTGCTCAAGGAAAAGGCAAGCATAGGAAAAATGGCTCCCTTAGAGTTCTCTTTCTTTTCTGTTTACTTTACTTGAGTCATTTCCTTGTTCTGAAAATTGATATGTAGACATTACCTAATGTCAAATTATCTAGACTGATGCATTAAGTGACTTTTATTTTAATTTAATTTAATTTAATTTAATTTAATTTTGTCTTTTTGAGACAGGGTCTCACTGTGCAGTTCAGGCTGGCCTTGAGCTCAGTTTTGTAGCCCAGGCTGGTCTCGAACTTGCACCAATCCTCCTGCCTCAGCCTCCCGAGTGCTGGGATTACAGGCTTGCACCACCACGCCCGGCTGTGACTTTTAAACTTTGTCTCCTCACCACAGATTTTCTCTACTTTGTTACCTTAATGCTTTTCTGATTAACCTGAGTAAAATTCCAATCATATCATTCCATTCTTTGTAATCTCCAGTGGGCCCCTTTATCCTTCTTGTTGCTTTGACAGTCCTAGGCATTAACCCCTAAATATTTGTTGACTGTTTCTTTGTCTTTAAGAGTAAGACCCTTGAGTTGGCAGTAAAGATTAATAGTATTGCATTTCATTGTGGTTAGGCTTATTTTTTATTTGCTAATGAAGACCATAAAGTCTGTCACCTTGAATTGACTCATAGAGTGTGTTTGTAAATATTTTATTCATATACTTCTGTAAAGGAACTTATATGGTGATATATATTTAGAAGATGACTTTGATTTGTACTTTTCATGCTTAGTTTCATGCGTAGCTATAATACTGTGAAAAGGGTGCTGATGTACTGTTACTGAAGTTATATCTGGATAACATGTATCTGATTCTGGAGAACCAATTTTTGCCAGTATTTTTATTAATTAATAATCAAAATGTGTTACCAGAGAGACATTGTATTGTATTAATTAGCATATGCTAAACAAATGTAGTTGAACATTATGTGGGTGATAAGCCCTTTACAGTAAGACTTTAACATGCTGAACAAGATCTTATTCTAAGGATTTTAAGTCTTTCTTAATAGTTCTTAATTTTCTGTTGTAATTTGAAATTACATTTTAATGAAAAGGAAAATGCTTCTATTTTCCAAATATTTGGGCTGCAGTTTATTGACTGCTTGTTAGAAATTCTGTGGCATGCCAACCTTTAATAATAGACCAAGGGAGAAAGAATTACAAATAGACAAACAAAATTTTGTTGCCAAAAGTTTCACTTTTGCTGCATTGAGAATGAAGTAGGCTGTAAAAGCCTTGCAGACAAGAACCTTAGAAAATCATATCCTCTAGCCCACCATCTCAGGAAGTAATGTTTTCTATTTCATCTTCCTTCGTCTACTAAATATCCAGCTTCATAAAGAGTTTATGATGGAATGGTCATCACATTAATGTGGCCATTTCTTAAATAATTTTCATGCTTTTATGTAGTTCTTCCTATTAATCTGGGGAAACAGCTTACTCATGACTTTCATCTGTTGGTCTTATTTGTGTTTTCTAGAGTAACTGTACAAAGTAGTACTTTTTACATGTTTTGTCATATAATGATCTAGAACAGGAAATATGTGTCAGGCTTCTCATGTTTCAGTCATATAACTTACTTTGTGTTATTTATGTTCTTAATAGAAAGAATATTTGACTGGTAGATAGAAGAGTTGGCTTGGCCACTTCTCAGCAAGTTATTTCACTTTGAGTCTAAATTTCCTGAAGAAATAATATCCACTTACTGTATAAAAATCATGTTTTTTTCATCTTTTTTATTGTATTTAATAAGAAATAACAATGTGACAGTTTCAAAACACATTAGTAGTACATTTCCAGTATTTGATACAATGCATATTGGGTGTAGACATGATAATTTTTCTAATCATTATTGGTACAAAAAATTTCTTCTCATTGAACTGAGAGAAAGTAGTTGTATACATAATCCAATGTTCCATAATTGCAGTGGGTTATTGGCAAAACTGGCAATGATGGAAGCTGTTGATTTAAGCCTTTTACAGTTCAGCATACTAATCTAGCTTTATGTTTTATGCCTTGTGGTTAAACTTCTCTGCTGCGTGGTTAAGGGCAAGCTAAAGCAAGACCTGTATAACCAAACATGGAACTTTTGTACCTCCCAAGGTCAGTTAAATTCCCTCAGGATTTACTTTGAAACCATGTACAGTGCAGAACTGTTGTCAGTGTCAGCCATCTAGATGAGTCATGGCCATTGCTTGACCAGTTTGCTCTCTGTGAAAGCCTGAATGTTTTCTCTCTAGGGGACACTCCTTAGCACATATCATTGATTCCTGTCACCTGTGGCCCCGTGATCTAATTGAACAGAAAATTTGGGACACCACTGTTACAGAATGCTATAGTACAGGTTCTTTTATGTCCTGAGTTCTCACTGATTTTGAAGGGCTAGAGCCAAACTATTGGCTATCCTTGTAGCTCTTCTTTTTCTCCAATTTTTAGTCTGTAAACTTATATTCTTAACCCTCCAGAAGAAAAGTTTAGTTATACTATTACTCTATAACATAGGTACTTGAGCTTCACATCACTGTCTTGATAGGCTACAATTTTATCTATGCTTAGATTCCTAAATTCCTGTGTAAAAATGTGTAACTGCTTTTATCACATTCTATAGAGATTTATTAGAATATCAGTGATTGATAGATAATATCAATTCCAAGTTAAGACATTTGATATCATGGTTTGTTTGTTGCTGATAAATGAGATTAAATGAGATGCTGATAAATGAGATTTGACTCATTCTTGGTTTTGCCATGACTTTTTGTATCTGGATCAGAAATCATCTCTTTCTTCTTCATAGAAAAGTCTAATTTGGGATGAGACATAACTATTTTTTTCTATACAAATCTAGAAAACAGCTGTTTGTTCTATAAAAATCTGGAAAACAGCTGTTTGTTCAAATTATTTGGAAGTTAGAAGAAAATGACAATTTTAAGAGATGACTTGTTTTACTCGTCATATTCACTGGTTAGTGATATGTAATTGATTTTATGTTATGTATAAGTTCTGTGTAAAGTTAATGAATAGTTAAAGGTGGAGGTAGTGTTCTTTTTTATGTGTCTTTGAAATTATTCTCAGCTAGAAGGCTGATGATATCTTTGATATCTTATGAATGAAGCCCATAGTCACTTTGGGCATTTATATAAACCTTTGTGTACATGTGTGTGAACAAAATTCTTCTATTTTAAAGAGGAAAAACAAAAATAACAGTTTCAAAAGAGGCTGGTAGGATAATAATAATAATGAATATATTACATAGTTTTGTATTCATACTAGTTGTTGAGAGTACAAGATATAGGCATAAAATGTGAACAAAATTCTTGATGCTCTATGCATGTTTCTGAGCAGTAAAATTAAGTTACATCATAGGTCTGAATAAATTTGGGAGCAGTATACCTCAGCCCTGGCTAAAATTCATGCCTCATTGGAGAAGGCACCTGTCCCATGATGTTTGAGAAGTTTGGGGTAATACCACAGGTTAGAGGAAAATGGGTTGCCATGCACAGTGGAAGAAACAGTGTTAGCTTAGTTCACAAGCTCAAGTCTATGCACAGTTTTGATGACAAATCGAACTGGATGAGAATTCAGTCAAATTTCCCCGTAAGGTCAACACTATAACAACTGAATTTGATTTAGTTCTTTGTTTTTCTTTTTCTTTTTTTTTTTTCCACTTGGAATCTAGGCTTGAACTCAGGACCATGTACTTGCCAGGCAGGCACATATTCCACTGAGCTAGCCCTTTGATTGGTTCTTATCCAACTTTGTTTGCAATCAAAATCGTAGAAAGAATTAAACTTGTTAACTGAGGTACCACTTTATACTTTACCAAAAACTGAGTAGATCAGGCTCTAAGATCAAATATTTATAATGAGATTATATAAGAAAATGCGGGACGTGTGATCAGACATGCTAGTTAGAGGCAAACTTTTCATTTTAATATATGTGGGAAAGATTATTTTTCTCTTGAGTTATATGTTTTACTCCATTATATTTTAAACAGTGAATATTAAAATGTCAGCAGCCAGTTTCCATTTACAAAGGCTGTCATGGTATGTATTTCTTTCATCTGGACTTACTCGTTGCTTGATTTTTTTTCCTGCAGTGTTTGATTACAGTTACAGAGATTACATTCTCTCCTGGTATGGAAATCTCAGCAGAGATGATGGACAGCTTTACCATCTGCTCTTGGAAGACTTTTGGGAAATTGTCAAGCAGCTGCACCACAGAATGATTCATGTGGATGTGGTTAAAGTTGTCTGCAATGAGGTTGTAAGGGCTTTACTCACTCATTTCTGTGATCTGAAAGCTGCTAACCCCAGGTAACTGCTGTAACACAAGTAGCTCTCTCACCTCTTCACTTTGAAATAATTTTCTTTTTGAGTAAGGGATCAAAGGCAATAGAGTACTGTTGAGATAGCCCAACTGACTAAGTGCCTGCTTATGCAAGGCTGGGACCAGGGTTCGATCCCCAGTACCACATGCTGTGTTGGCCCCACCTCTGGGTACACTGAGTCAGCCACAAAGACTAGGTGTGGTGGTGCAGCCTGTAATCCCAGCATAGGGGAGGCTGAAAACAGGAGGATCACTTGTTAGTATTTTGTTAGAAATTATAAAGTTCAAAATAGTGTTTTGGGGCCGGGGAGATAGCTCCATGCCACAAGTGCCTGCCTGGCAAGTGAGTCATGAGTTTGAACTCTGGTCCTACCAAAAACAAACAAACAAACAAACAAAAAATCAAAATAGTGTTTTGTAATATAATGGTGCCAATCAATTTACAAATTTTTCAAAAATTAAGTTTTATGTTTTTTCTGTGATTCCTGTGCTTAGAGCTCAGTTGCTTTAGAATGTCCTGAAAACTGATGTTTAAGGACACTTTAACAGTGGAGCTTATGATCTCTAATGAGAGAGTTTGTTCATTGTAAAAATTGCTAATGTGTAGTCTTGTTAGATTTTTGTAGCAGTACTTCAGAAAGGTCTTTTAGTGTCTGTTGGGTGAGAAACTACCTTTTGGAAGAATACTTCATTAAGAACATTTCTCTGCTCATAATAAATACCTATTCTTTAGGGATTTTTCATATAGGATCAGTATATGATCCTATGAGTAAGATTCTTTTCATATATTTTACTCTTGAATAAGTGAAGGAATAACATTATAGTACTTATAACTTGTACATGAAAAGTAGTTTTATTGAAATGAGTAGTCTCCAGTTTGGATATGTACTTGAAGTAGGAATGGGACCATCTCTAATTAACAAAGGCTGTTCTCACTTTTAGCAATGAGGTGAAGTATTTATGCTTTGTACCAATGGAGTGCATCAGCATCAACATTCTGTTGGGCTGATGATAACTCATGTTCTCTTTTCAGAAGCTCTATTGTATAACTTTTATTAGAAAATAGTCTCTGATTTTGTGCTTGCATGAGAATTCATTGCTAAATGTGTTTGGGCAGCAGACCTCCATTTTGTTCTCTTGCCACTATTGTGAGGTGTTTTGTCATCCAAAATCTACTGGCTGGAGGTTGGTGAAGCCAAAACCCACAGCTATTACAGGCCTATTGTTTTCTGGCTTGCTGCCCTCCCATGTACTGTAAACTTTGCTTTACACTAACATGTACTGAGAAATACATTTTAAATTATGGCTCACTTTCATAAAGCTGTACTATTGAGGCTGGTGAGATATTCAACAGGCTAAAGCACCTGCTTAGGCAAGTTCAGAGACTGTCCGTTTAATCCCAGGTACCACATGCTGCGCTAGCCCTGCCCCCAGGACAGGCTGAGCAGCCACAGTGTCTAGGCATAGTGGCACATACTTGTAATCCCAGCATTGGGGAGGCTGAAAACAGGAAGATCTCTATGAATCTGAGCTGCATAGTGAGACCCTGTAACAATCAAATGCATTTAAAAGAAAAATAAAGCTTTACTTTTTTTTTTTTTGGCCCACCCATCTGCCCTGGAGGTGGGGCTGGCACAGCATGTAGTGCTGGGAATCAAACTGCGGTCACTGCCCTGTGGTCACTGCCCTGCGGTTGCCTAAGTTTGCCTAAGCAGGCGTTTTTACACTGCCGAGCCATCTCTCCAGCCAAGCTTTACTGTTAATATCCTGTGATAACTTGGATATTTTTGGTTCTATAATTTATTTTAAATGGTTTTATAAACCATTTTAATTTTGTGTTGCTTCTTGTCATGACTCATCATGTGCAAGTACTATATTACTGTACAGCAGTAGTTCTCAGATATATTGGTCTGAGAATTCTTCTACAATCTTAAAAGCTACTTAGAACTTTGAAGAGCATTCATTTATGTGAGTCATATCTAGTGGCTTACTGTATACATCTCTTCCCAGTGCCAAATTCAGTGAAATCATATTGCTAGCTTGGAACTGCCATCGCACTGTGGATGGGCAAATATTTTCAATGGACATCTTTTTTCATAGACAGTGAGTTAGTAAACATTTACTAGCACCACTTGTCACATTTATCAATATTTATCATACTAGGTATTAAAACAAAGAAGTTTTCCAAGTATAAGAAAGAGTACAGAATACATTTTCCACTGCTGTCAGTGGTAATGTCATCACACATCATGTAGCCTCTGAGAAACTCTCACGTATATACTTTTGAGAATGCATACAAAAAGGTCTAATGACAATATTTATAGTACTGTAAAGATAGTTTTGACCTCAAAGACCTGCTGAAATACCTTGTGAACATGTAGGAATTTTTAGACTACTGTTTGAAAACTTGTTTATAGAGAAAGTAACTGTCAGTAAGGGATGAAGATGTGAATTAGTAAGAAAAGTGAGAGAAATCTCCCTAGACTTCAGTAGTTTCTACTTCTTTTAAAGTGTTCATTAGTGCTGTGGAACATCTTCTACTTAGCTGTGGTATTCTCTAGTTAGTGTTATATGCTTCTCATCAACAGATACTATCAAAGACTTGTTTGAATTCAGCAGATACTCATTTTAAATTATTTAAAAGGGCTGGATGTGGTGTACACTTAAAATCATAGCACTCTGTAAGGCTGAGGAGTTTGAGCCCAGCCTGGATAATTTATTGACTTAGTGAGATTCTGTGTCAAAATAAAAGATAAAAAAGGGTGCTGAAGTTATGCAAAGATTGCGAGTTGAATTCTCAGTACTACGAAAAAAGTTTTAAAAATTTGATCCAAGAGAATGTGGTATTTAAGAGAAGGGCAGATGCTTGGAGAAATTTGATGTTTTTGTAATAATCTAATTTCAGTGTGAGACTATATCTTGAGAAATCACAGCTTTTGAGGGCAGTATAAGTAAGGTATCAGAACAACAGAGAGAACAGATTCCATATTAGAAGCTCCATCTCTTTGGGCTTCTTATTTTCTTATGCTAAGAGTAGATTTTACTGTTAACTATGCTATTCTAGTTAGTGATAAAAGATTAAGTATGTCTCAGTTACTCTTCTCTCATTGGTGGGACAAATAACCTACACCCAAAATGAAGGAAAGAAAGGTTATTGTTCCTCATAGTTACTGGAGGTTTCCATCCATACTCAGCTGGCTCCAAGGCAGAGGGGCACATGGCAGAGAAGAACCTTTTACCGTGGTAGAAGACAGTAAAACAACAAGAACAAAAGGGAGAGCTAACAGCAACAGTGCCAACAGAGAAGTCTGTCTCTGTTAAGTTGCATTCAGGCTATATGCCCCAGGCTGGGTGTAATACTCACACCCATAATCCCAGCAGTACTAAGACCTATAATCCCAGCCTTGATCTTGAATTAATCTCAAACTCTAGAAGTTCCTTCCCCATGACTACATGAGGCTTTAGGGGGACAACTACACACAAACCATAACAAAGGATGAAGACCAAAAAAAGAAAAGAACTCCTCCATTACTCTGTAGGATTATAAATGTTTGAAAGAAATATCAGTGGCATTTAACATATAGATGTTGATGTTTTGGAAATCTATTTCTGTGTCATCATATGCCATCCACACAGTGAGCTCACAGTGGGTCTAGGTTTGATGTTCTGTGTGTATCTCCATACCTCAGTTCAGCAGTGCTCTTATTGTGGAAATCTTCACTTGAATGCAGACCTCCTTTTGTTGCACAATGACTTTGGTAGCTCTGTTACTTTTCTCTCCTTGCTGACTCAAAATAATGTCCAAAATTAAAGAGGTAACTTTGTTAAAAGTTCGTGGAGTTTTCAGTCCTTAGTTGGCTCAAAGGCAGGGTGGCATGGCAGGAGCAACAGTTCATGGCAGCAGATGACAGCAAAAGCAACAAGAGCAAAAAAGCAGGAATGCCAGGACAGCCTCTTTCCCTCCCTTACATTGTATGTGGGCTATCTGCTCCTGAGTGGGTACAGCACTCACACCCCTAACCCCAGCATTGGACCATGAATCAATCATAAATTCTAGAAGCCCACACCCATGACTGGATGAGGCTTTGGTGGGACATCTAGACACATGCCTATGGAGCCCCCAGTCGAATTGGTCACTATCAGACCAAGAGTAATAAATTGCATTAATGAAGACAACACATCCTCCAGCTGACTGTTAATAATGTGTCTGGGGGCAGCTTTCTGGTCATCCTCTGTTTATTTCCATCCTCTCATTTTACTGTTGCTCTTAGCCAATCCAGATTGCATTTAATTCTTCTTTTGTTCCATTTGTCTTATTTCTGGAAAGTCTTAAGAATGATTCTTTTTATGTTGTCAATTCAATAGCATCTTCCACTTCATAGTCTATTTTCTGTATTTGCCAGTTGAATACTGGGATGGTACAAAGTTTTTATTTACATAGTTTCCTTTATTATCTCTGAAACTTTCTCTGTCTCTGTCTCTGTCTCTGTCTCTCTGTCTCTCTCTCTCATTGTACTAGGGATTGAACTCAGGACCTTGTGTTTGCCAGGCAAGCACTTACTCTACTGAGCTATCTCCCAGCCCTATCTCTGATACTTTCTTCCCTTTCTTCTTTGTAATCTGGTTATGGAACTTTAGAATTACTTCTACCATGTATCACTTCTGTGACTGTGTTCACTTAACCACACAGATCTTTATTTTCTTGTCTATTAAATGATGGTGGTGATATCTACTTACTGATGTAGGTGGAAGGGTGAAGAAATACTCTAATACAGAGATTATACTAGGAGCCAGATATAATGGCATGTGCCAAGAATCCCAGCATTCTGAGAGGCTGAGGCAGGAGGATTGTATATTTGAGCCCAGCCTGGGCTACTGAACAGCTTATGATGCCTTGTCTCAACACAGAAAGTAGAAAGGAAGACTGGGGATGTGTAGCTCAATGTGCAGACTCTGGGTTAAATTCCCAGTACTACAGTTAATCAGTCACTTAATTTAAAAATGTTTCAGTCCTTTTGCTCTTTCAATCAGTTGAGGACTGACAGGGGTGCCCCGCTCAGAGTTTGCAGATAGTCTAGAGATGGCATATGGTGAAGGTTTTGCACCGATCAAGATTGTTTGGCCTGCCCTCTGGCCTTTAATTCACTCAGAAATTTTTTTCCTATCTCAGCTCTACTAGAGAGAGAAATTTGTAGTATTCTGAGAACGAGGCTGTTTTAAAAATCTGTTTTAAAAACCTTTCCATTGATAAGGACAAGCAACAACGTTCACTTTTAAAAGATATTTTGATACTATTAAAAAATCTCTCATTAAATGGATTTTGTTTTGGCTAACCTCTGTCATCAATATTAACAAGATATATACAGCATTTTAAAAGCAGTTACTTTTGAAAGGACTTCTCATGACAGAGTGTTATCTTACTACTGAAATGTCAACTTTATGTGGCAGAATGGCTAAAATTTCAATTAATTGAAGATTTTTTTAAAAAGTCAACATATATCTGTTATGGTTTGTGTCTAGTTGTCCCCACAAAGCCTCATGTAAGTCATGGGACAGACTTCTGGAGTTTACAATTAATTCATGATCCACTAGGATTATGGGTGTGAGTGCTGCTGGGATTATGAGTGTGAGTACTGCACCCAGCCTGGGGTGGATAGCCTGAATGCTGCTTAAGGGAGATTGCTCTCTGTAAGCTTTGTTGCCACTGCTCTTCCCATTTGCTCTTTGCTCTTTGCCACTGCCATGAAAGGTTGCTCTCTGCCATGTGCTACTCTGCTCTTGGAGCCAGCTGAGTATCAACTGATATGTCCAGTAACTGTGAGCTAAATAAACCTTTCCTTCCTTCATTTTGAGTGACAGGTATTTGTCCCAGCAGTGAGAAAATAGTAACTGAGATAACATCAATATATACGTAAAACCTTGCTATTAAAATATCTTTTTACAACAACTCCAGACATATTGAGCTACCTTAATCTTTGACAGAGGTGCCAAACACATTCACTCAAAAAAGATAGCTTCTTTAGTAAATGATTCTAGAAAAATTAGCTCTGGACATGCCAAAGATTAAAATTAGATCCATGCACTACTGGAAGAGAAATTAAGTAGAAATCTTGAAGACATATAACAGAGAGTTCATGAACAAAAACCAGATGGCATGAGAAATATTTCAAAGAATCAGTAACTGGGATTTTATCTTATAAAAAAAGCAGCAAGAGAAGCTGCTAAATGAAGACAACACACACTGTGGAAAAAACATGTGTCCCAGCTGTTCCTCAGACAAAAGATTGCTATTGAGAACGTGTAAAGAACTCAAAAATATCAGACTTTTCAAATTTAACGATCCACTCAAAAAAATGGACTTCTGAGGTAGTTACACATGTCTCAGATGAAGGGGTACAAACAGCAAATAAATATATGAAAAAATGTTGAACATCACTGGCCATTTCAGAGATGCAAATTAAAACAGATTCCATCTCACCCCAGGAAGAAGGGCTGTCAAGAACAAATTCTAGACAGCTGTGAGGGAAAGGAAACCTCTATTGTTGTAGTGGAGGCTGGTGCAACCACTGTAGAAATTAGTGTGGAGATTTCTCCAAAGTTTAGGATTAACAGTCCCATTCAGCCCTGGGGGATATCTTCCCAGAAGAATTAAAACCATTATGTGACACTGATATATGTGCAGTATGTTTATAAAAGCACAGTCTATAGTAGCTAAATCTTGGAAGCAACCTAAGTGTTCATCAATGGAATTGTGTTTTTATACCATGGAGTACTACTCAATCATAAAGAAGGATAGATAAAATGGAGACCTTTATAGGTAAATGGATTCAACTTGAGACTATACATAAGTAAAATAAGTTTGACTCACAAGATAGTTAAGATAGTTATACTACTAAGTTAGCTTGGTTTATTGAAAAGAGAGGTATGTATTAATATGGTTTGGACAGTTAAATGCTAATATCTTATACTCTGAATAACTAACTTGAAGAGAAACAATATGCATTGTGTTAACCATCATTACTCTCATTACCTTGTTTTGAAATTTTGTTTTATTTTCTTTTTAAGATAAAACTTCAAAAAATATTTTCTTTATGTAGTTGGCTTTGCACATTAGGATGAAATTCCTCCAGCTGTAGAAGAAGGAGAAAATTGTTTCCTTCTTAGTGTATATACCATAGAAGCCAGTCTTCAGTTTCTAAGGAGCTACTGAGAGGCATTGGCCATAAGGGTCCCTGCATGAATATTTTTATATATTTGTTTCATCTCCTATTTAGTACCTGTTATGTTTTTTCCTTCTATTTTTTGTTCCTCAGCATTAACAGTAGTTGCTATAAGAATATTTTACATTTTACCTTTTACTTAGCTTAGAAAAACGAACATGCCAAGCCTTTTTTTTTTGCCTTTTTGAGACAGGGTCTCACTGTACAGTTCAGGCTGGCCTTGAGCTCAGTTTTGTAGCCCAGGCTGGTCTCGAACTCTCACCGATCCTCCTGCCTCAGCCTCCCGAGTGCTGGGATTACAGGCATGTGCCACCACGCCCGGCTATGCCAAGCTTTCTTGATTTGCAATTAAGAAAAAGAATTATGTGGGGAAGTATATGTAGAGAATTTATTCTACTTCCGGTCACGTGTATCCTCAGAATTAGTGGTCCTGGGATAGGTCAGTGCTGAGAAGGAAGCCCATAGCCAAGGTTAGAAAGAACTTGGGAATCTCACAGAAGGCAGCTGGCCATCAAATTTTGTGTCATGTAACAGACCTTTTCTTCCCTAGAAATAACTCACAGAGTTGTTATCCTGTGATCTCCTGTTCAAGAAAGGTAGCTAATGACCCTGGTTTATGCTTAGTTTTTTTTTTTTTTTTAGTTAAACTAAGGCTCACATTAAGATGACATCTAGACTTAAAATTTATTTACTCGAGAAAATACTCATAGCTTTTTGGATTTTGGTAGGATTTGTGAGGTTACCTATAAATTTCATTACTAAAGTATATACCATAATTTCATTTAAAATCCCCAAAAGGCATACATTTATCTTTCTTCAGGCATAAGTTTTCCAGATGAGGATATGATTGAGGAAATTGCTGATTATTAGTTTTGTTGAGAAGGTAAAAAATTAATACAACCAATGTATTGCCCATTTGAAATATGTTTTGCTTAATGGCAAATAGCTGAATTGTTTCTAAAAATTCATTTCCTTCCTTTTCCTTTGTTTACTGATATATTTTTGTAGGCATGAAGAACAGCCAAGGCCTTTTGTGTTGCATGCATGCTTGAGGAACTCAGAGGAAGAACTAAGATTCCTGCAAATGTGTTCTCAAGTTCTGGTGTTTTGTCTCCTCCCTTTGAAGAATGTCCAGTCCCTCAGCTTACGTATCATGCTTGCGGAAATTCTCTCAACAAAAGGTAACTTATAAAATTAGTGTTACTAATACAATAAGTATATGAATTAATATGTCAGGTTTTATATAGCACCTCTGCAGACCTTGTGTGCTGTGGGGCATAAGGGAAATAAAGTATCTTAGAAGTTAAGATACTTCATGATAAATTCAAATTGTTTTATATATCATATTGCCCATTGTATAATCCAGACCTTATGATTTCCACCAGGAAGCATTCATGTGAGAGGCCTTTTGAATTATCTAAACCAGTAATATAAGCATTTTTGATAGGGCATACTTGCATTTGTTATAAGATTAAGCTATCTATTGTAAAACTCAGTGATAGTATACATAATTCTGTTTCTTTAAATAAAAAATCGTATGTCACAATATTAATGTGAATACTGGAAAAAGTTAACTAAATCCAGGAAAATGCTTAAACAAGGTTAAGAAATATAGAAGAAAATATGAACTAAGAAAAACATTTTCTAGCTCAGAATCTCTGACTTACGAGAGAGCTATTGATTGAATATGCTGTTCATCTCAGAATTAGCCAGCTGTGCCCCTTAACTCATATCACCAACCACAGAGAAAGAAGAAACTTTCTAGTCCAAAGTTACTGAATGGATTTATGATAGTGTTACTGCCTTTTAAACAACTTTCTCCCTGAAGTCTGCTTTAACCATTTAGGGGAATGTCAACTTCCATCTTTTGGCATTTTATATTTTTTGATAAATTTCAAGAATATGGGGGCTGGGAAGATAGCTCTGTGGCACAAGTACCTGTATTGTAAGTGCAAGGTTGTGAGTTTGAACCCCAGTCCTGGGGGGGGGGGGACCAAAAAGAAAGAATATATGGAGCCTTATAGAAGAAGTAGAAGAAAAAATCAGTATACTTAATTGTCATAGCTTTGTTAGGAACTTTTTTTTTTTTTTTTTTAGTCTTTTCTGAGACAAGGTCTCACAATGCAGTAGTTTAGGCTGGCCTTGAGCTCACTTAGTAGCTCAGGCTGGTCTCAAACTCACAATGATCCTCCTGTTTCAGGCTTGCAAATACTGGGATTACAGGCATGTAATCCTTTCAGATTACATGTAATCTGTAATCACCTTTCAGATAATTTCTTATTCCATTACATTTCACTCAGTTATTAAAATGACCAATTAACCATAACCATGTATAGTAACATTTCCAGAGGTATAAGCAGCCTTGTGTGTGTGTGTTCATGTATGTACCCTCACATATGCATGTATTTGCACACATTAAAAACATTTGAATAATTTTTAATTTCCCCCATTTAGTTGAAAAATATTTCCTAGATGTAGTTTCAATTCTGTGATAGAAATACAGTTCCCTTGAAAAATGTCTTTTTTTTTTCAGTTGTGCTTTCTTCTCCTTCCCACAGTCTTGAAGACAGTGGTAGATTTCCTGAGTAATCCAGACTACATTAACGAAATGCTGCTTTCCCAGTTGGAGTACAGAGAACAGATGAATGAGCAACACAAGAGAGCCTATACCTATGCTCCATCTTATGAAGAGTTCATCAAGCTTATCAATGGCAGTTCTGATGTAGAGTTCTTGAAGCAACTGAGGTATACAACTGTAACAGTAAAGTGTGTCTGTAGAAGAGATTCTTTTTTTAAAAGAAGCAGAAATATATACATAAATTTTAACATTTAAAGACAGCTAAATTTTATTACCTACCTTCTCAACAGTAATTAGAATTACTTTTTTTTTTTTCTCTAAGAATTGGGGTTTTTTCCAGTAATTACGTTACAATGGATTAAAAGCCTTTGAGTTGTTAGAAATACCTGCTTAACTGCTCAGCTACCTGCCTTAGAAATGTATTTGGAGAATATGATTTTTAAATGACAGTGTAGAGCATTGTGTTGGTTTTTATTTTTCTTAGAAAATGTACAACAGGTTCGGGTCTTGCAATAAGGGGTTCGTCTTGATTAACTGCTTTGAGTAATTATACTTGAAAGTATCTGAGGAGTCTTTCATAGGTAAGCATATCTCCCTCAGATGTCTTAAGGTTATGTTTTTATTTGTAATATATGTATAGAATATTTCTAGTTTGTGGATTTCTTAGATTGCTTCCTCAGTTCAGCTTTATGTTGTAATGTTCCCAAATGATAATACATGAGGAGGAAAGAAAATTCTGATGTCAATTTTTATTTTCATTAGTAATTTGGTAAATCACTGATAGAAAAGTAAAATATTGCCTAAAGTAGTCTTTGAAGTACCCAAGTACTTTAGATTTACTACATTTACCATTGAATTAGAATTATCATTAAAGTGATTGGTGCTACTTAATTTCTTGATTTGAGTAATACACCATAAAGAAGACATACATGATAGATCACACTGTGTTCTTACAGCAATATTATTTGTTAATTTGGATTCCACAAATGTATAAATTACAAAATTTAGTTGTAATTTACTTTCTATTTTATGTAACACTTGAATATTTTGTTTCTCCTACCATGTATGATCTTAAGTGGCCTAAATGTTAGTCATTTACTATGGATTTATGATTATGTCTGAATTCAGAAATCCTGTTTTGAGAAGTGTAGCATTTGAGCTGATAGAAAGTCCAATAGTCAGTATTGCATTTTTTTTGCATGAACCCTGCATGTTATACTCACTGAAAGGTCGTCCTTATCATAGTTTCCTTTTATTTCTTTTAAAAGCAATTTACAGAAAATCAGACACAGACCATTTGGTAACTTCGAGTGAGTTTAAGAAAACAACTTATAACCAATAGTGGCAGATTAAGTCAATCAGTAGTCATTGTCCTTCCAGACTTGTGAATGTTTCATTTTGCTTACTAAATAAAGAATTTCAGCATTGCATATAATTCATAACATAGTTAATGGTATTATTAAAAAGATGTCAGCCTCAGGGCCAGGGAGATAGCTCCATGGCACAAGTGCACAAGTGCCTGCCTGGCAAGTGCAAGGTCATGAGTTTAAAACTTGGTCCCAATAAATAAATAAACAAACAAACAAACAAACAAACAAATAAATAAATAAATAAAAAATAAAAAATAAATGATGTCAGCTAGGCATGTGGTGCATGACTATAAATCCAGCACTTGGGAGATTGAGGTAGTGGTATTACAAGCAGCTCAAGGCCAGTCTGGGATATATAGTAAGCTCAAGATCAGCCTGAGCTATCTGGCTGGTAGTGAGAACCTGTCTCGAGGGAAAAAAAAAGAATTTGAAAGAGATTTTAAAAATCAGAACTAATTATTTTGAATGATTAACTACTAGTTCTTTAACACCATCTCATTTTGCATTTAAGCATGGTTTCTGTACTATAATTGCAATTCATCTTGAAAATGTGCTAGTCAAATGGTCAGAACTAATTGAATTGTGGAGTTCATTATGTAGTAGATAAAAAAAAAAGTAGCTCAGCATGAGTTTTCTTTTAAAAGAAAAATATATTTCTAGGTTTAAATTGAGTCCACCTGGAATGACAATTTTCCGACTTCTGCATCTTTATCAGCTTTTAGCTCCTCATGTTAGTCTTGGGGACCTTATTGATGATTTCTTGTAGAAGGGTTGAAAATTTTCTTGTAACAAGGAATTGAAAAGAGTCTTTCCTGTTATCCCAGCGCTTGGGAGGCTGAGGCAGGATGATTGGTGCGAGTTCAAGACTAACCTGGGCTACAAAAGTGAGCTCAAGGCCAGCCTGAACTGCATAGTGAGACCATGTCTAAAAAAGACCAAAAAGAAAAGAGTCTTTTCTTTGGAAGAATCACATACAAATGGCAACGTCAACTGTGGCCTCCTGAAGAATTTGTAATCTTTTCAACAGGTGTGTCTTAAATCTTAGGATAAAATATTGCAGAAGGAGTTTTTCTCAGTAATAGAGACACCCGTATGGAGTTATTGTCTGAACACTTTTGTGAATACTGCATATCCAGAGGTGTCTCTTCTAACTAACCTCGTGACTATGAGGCACCTCCTTGGCTTTGCTGAATAGTGGGTTTTCTGACTGTTCTGTCTGATATGGTGCTAGGAAGGCCTTTATTCCTGGGTCATTTATCCTTATCCATTGTTTCATTGGAGCAGACCTGATAGTTAACCTTAATTCTCTGCTTCTTAAACAGTTATGCCTAGAAAGAATACTGGCATGACTGTTCTAGCAGAGATTTATCTTTTTACTCCAAATGTAAATAATATTGCATAAATGATGCTGTTTATTGTTTGCTATAAAATTTCTCCTATTCAAGGGTCAAGTCTGCTATCTGTTACAGTTAAATTGCTTTTTCATTAGATATTTGTCTAAAGTCTACATTGCTGAAACTTTTCAGCATCTGAACACTTAAGGTAGCTGCTATTTTTAGTATGAACTATTCTGTCTTTCTGGTATAATTAGAGTACTCTGCTGTCTGATTTACTAGTGTTTTAGGTAACTATCTTCAGATTGTTTTTATGCAGGGAAACGTGTTTTATTTAGACTAAACAGCTGATTAAATCATTCACTTTTATTTCTTCTATGTTTGAGAGATAGATGCCTATTTGTGAAAAGAAACAGGGTGATTCTACCATGCTACTCTAGAATGTCACTAAATGACTTGAAGGTGCTGTTTATAGTTCTGGGATAGCTTGGTTATTTCCTTTGTCAGCATGAGGTGCTTTCACTGTAGAAAGCTAGAAATGTTTTCTTCAAGTATACTTAATTGGTAGCTTTTAACTCTTCTATGTGTTAGAATCCTCCAGGCTTTCACAATAATGCACTGTCTTTTGTAGCTACATACATGCCTTGCTTGCCTAGCATCCAATATAGAAATGACCATATGGTTTCCAGATGGATACAGAAGTTTGAGTTTTCTGTGGTTTCTGAATGGGAACAGTAATCAACACTGCTGTTACCAACAAGGGAGCTAAAAATGTGAAAGCCATTGTGGTCCAAAATATGAAAGGGTGGATGAAGAAGTTTCCTGCTGGTGGTGTGTGGTGGCTGATGCTACAAATCCAGGAAGGCAGACCAGAACTGAGAATACAGGTGCCACTGTTCATAAAACTCAGCAATTGCAGCTGTTCTAGAGAAAGGACGATTCCTTTATTTCAAGGATAAAATAAGTACAAGTATTAAAGGAGAATTGAAATATTCTTCCCTTTTATTAGTACCTTTTATAAAAGACCAGGCAAATTGTGGGCCAGGAAAGCAAGTGCTCCCTACACTGTGTAAGTCTTCAGCATATTTTTAAGATGTATGCTAATGAAAATTATTTGCTTCTCCACAGCAAATACATATATCAGGGCTTCACCCATAGGAATTTTTTATGTAGTTGGTCTAGGGAGGAATTATGGCATCAGTATTTTTAGAGAGCTCCTCAAGTAATTGTAACATACAGTTAATATTGTTTACCTCTTTTAAATGGGATATTCTTCCACGTGCCAGCAATCTCAGATCTTCATTAGAAGTCACATCATATATATCAGTGTATTCTAATTCATTGAAAGCTAGTTTGAGATACATGGTAATTGTTGAGAATATTCACCCTTCTATGTGTTTATTATAATGAACCAGATTTTTTTAAATCACTGACTTTGCAGAAATATGTTTAACCTAAAGTTTTTCATTCTTGGTAAAATTAACATTTTGAGCTATAAGTCTTCATGGTAAATGTTGTATTGATGGTAGAGTGGTAGCCTCCCTGGTCACTATTCATAGGATGCCAGCAGTACCCTTACCACTGTGACAGCTGAAAGTATTTCCACACATCCCAAACAGTCCCTGGAAGAAATTGCTACTGCTGACCAAGAACCAGAGGTTTAACTCGACAAATGATCTGGGTAGGATTTGATTCAGCTGAAAATTAAAGAAAACTCTGAAATAATGGTGACTTATCCAGAGTTTAATGATTTTTTTTACCTCTATCAGTTGACAAATAAAAGTTATATATATTAAAGGTATACAGTATTCTTGATATACATTACCACAGTTAAACTAACATCCATCCCCTTACATAAGTTAGCATTGATTTTTTTGTGTATGTGCATGGTGGTGAGATAATTAGGATCAACTCTTATAGCAAATTTCAAGTATACGATCTAATATTACTAACTGTAATCATTGTGATAATTGTTAGCTCCCAATAAATTATTTACTCTGTGTAAATGTACCTTCGTATGGTTGGGCTAAAATTGCAACATTTCCTTTATGTCCCATCCCCCGAAAACCATTACTTTGCTTTCTGCTATTATAAGTTTGGCTTTTGTAGATTCCACCCTTTTAAGAAGATATAGTATTCTTTATTTGCCTAATTTGATGTGATATTATTCTTTAAGATCATTCACAGTGTCATCAGTGGCAAGATTTCCTTCTTTTTAAACACTGAATAGTACAGGATACAATTCAAGACTTTGTGTGTGGGGGGTTCTACCTTCTTCAAGAACTGAGGCTCCTTCTAGCTCTGGATCTGCCATGATTAATGGTGCTGTTCAGAGTCCTGATGGTCCAGGGGATTCCAGAATACCATCCTTCATGTCCTAATTCTAGGGAATGGGATTAAGAGAAGGAAAGAATAACAAAGCACATGCACTGGCTCTCAAGGAAATTTCTAGAAGCTCATACATGGTATTTCTGCTTATATTTTAATGGCCAGAATAATCAAGATATAGTAGTTAATTGTGTTACAGGCAACCTTAGGCCCAATTAGAAAATGAAGAGCTCTGTTACTAAGAAGAAAAAAGAATAGATATGGGCTAGGGTAGGCAAAAGTTGTTTATGCTACTGTATCACATATTTTATGGTGTCTGTTATGTATTAAAAATGCTGATTCTTTATAATAATCATCTTGCTTGATGATTATTATACACATTCATGTGTTTTAGAGACTAATCTTCCATTTTTGTAATTGAAGAAAGTCAAGTGACTTGACTGGGATAGCATAGCTAACAGGCAGCAAAGCTGGAATTTCAGCGCAGGTTCACCTGATTGCAAATTCCATGTGCAGGCTGACTTTTTAGCCGAGGGGGCAAAAAACAAGAGCAATCCAGGGCCCATCATTGTGAGTTTTTCACCAAATGCAGAGCTAATTCTCTCTGCTGCTGTGTGTCTTGGCTGGCATCAATCCTATGTGTATAGAACAGTACCATCCAAAAGTATTACTGTCTGAGCTGGGCGTGGTGGCACATGCCTGTAATCCCAGCACTTGGGAGGCTGAGGAAGGAGGATCAGTATGAGTTTGAGACCAGCCTGTGCTACAAAAGTGAGCTCAAGGCCAGCCTGAACTGCATAGCGAGACCCTGTCTCAAAAAGACAAAAAAAAAAAAAAAAAAAGTATTACTGTCTGTTATTAAGGTAGACTATGAGGGTCATAGGTGGTAATACAATCAGAGTGGGTTATCACTGCTATAGTTTCATTTACCACCAATCTAAGGTTTTTCTTTTTCAGTCCTGGGTTTCTGACCCCTCAGGTAAAGAGAATCTGAAATCCCCAACTAGAAAGGAAGTTTTATATTGAAACATTTTAAATTAAAAAAAAAAAAAAAAAGAATTATTTAGCATGGAGAAGAAAAGGAAATCTTTTTTAACTGGCATATACTGAAATTTGAAAGGTGTTTTCATTTTTTCTAAAACAAAATGAAGCAATGACCATAATTAACTATGTCATAATAGTAAAGTGGATTACTGTGAAAATTTGGTTTTGTCTCTTTAAGAAAATGGGCTTTGTATCTGAATTTGTTTAGGTGCTTCTGGATTTGAATGGAATGTATTAAGATTCTTAAAATTTCATGCTTTTGTAAAGAATTCAAATTATTTGAACGTTCAGTGTTTTGAACAATTCTAAAAATATAAGTAGTGAAATAGGATTATGTTGTAAAGGAACGTGAAAGAAGAAATTTAGCACATGTTGAGACAAACTAACGTAGCATGCCAGAAATCAGTAAACACATTAAAAACTGCTAAGGAAAATCTTGGTGTAGGTGGACAAGGAGATAAAAAAACCAGAACATATAAACAAAGAGTATACTGGTAAATTTTTTTGAAATGAATAAATGAATATAAATTTTGTTTTAAAAAGAACAAAATTTGAGGCTGCCTATGAAAAATGTTCTGAAAGATGTTTCAGTTTTCTAAGAAATAAAAGTACACTGACTTCAGATGTACTTAGTTCATTCTGTTGGTATTTGAGAAATAGGAGAGGGCACCAAAGTAGAGGATGAACATATCCGACTGGGGAGATAGCTTAGTAGTCTAAGCACCTGCCTGGGAAGCACAAGGACCCATTTTTGATCCCTGGTACTGTATTCCGTACTAGCTCTGGAACCCTGGGCACACTGGGCCAGGCCCCCACACCAGGCATAGTGATACACACCTGTAATCCCAGTGCTGGGGAGGCTGAGACAGGAGGATCGCTATAAGGCAGAGCTGTGTAGTGAGGCACTACATCAGATAAATAAAAGATTTTTTTTTAAAGGTGAACATATCACAGGGTATATATTATTTTCAACACAAGGAAAAGTCATTGAACACTGATAGACAGTCATAAAAGGAAGTTTTTGTTTTGTTTTGTTTGTGGCACCAGGGATAGAACTGGGGACTTTGCACTTGCCAGGCAGGCGCTTATATGCCTCTGAGCTATATCCTGGACCCATAAAAGGAAGTTTTGATGTGAAGAAGTTAATGATCTCTCAGAAATTTTCAAAATTCACTGTGTTTTTATAATTGGAACAAGACTGACATTGTGGGTAGCTAGAATGATTATAACTCTTTCGTTATGGTTTATGTCTAGTTGTCCCCCCAAAGCCTCATGTAATCATGAGGCAGGGACCTCTAGAGTTTGAGACTTGATTCATGATCCACTGGGATTATGTGTTTTAGTACTGATGGGATTATGGGTCTGAGTACTTCTGGGATTATGGGTGTGACCTAAGGTGGAGAGGCTAAGGCAGAGAGCCTGAATGTAATATAAGGGGAGACAGAGAGAGACAGACACACGCTGTTGTTCTCTGCTCCCCTGTTTGTTCCATTGCCTCTGTCACCATACTGTTGCTGTTCTGCCGCCATGAACTGCTGCTCTCTACCATGTGACAGTCTGCCTTGAAGCCAGCCCAGTATGGACTGAAAACTACAGTAACTGGGAGCTAAATAAACCTTTCCTTCCTTCATTTTGGGTGTTGGGTATTTGTTCCCAGAAATGAGAGAAGAGTAACTAAGAAACCTTTCTTTTTCTTTTCTTTTGTTTTGGTGGTTCTGGGGATCAAACTCAGGTGCATATGTCCTGAGTTATATCACTGGCCCATGAATGATTGTTTGGATATAATGGTGGACAGGATCAATCACTAGTGGCACTCTGCAGTATCATATTATTTTTGGGATTTGAGGCGTAGTAAATAACTGTCCTTCTCTCCACTCTGGTGGTTTTTATGTGTGAAAGCATGTTTTCAGAAAGAGAAACTCAGAATTAGCTAGTTTTTATCACTTGGGAGCGTTGGACCAGAAGCAAGCTCCCTTGTGCTTGCATTCCTATTTCCCTGGCAGGTCTAGCGTTGCCCTGCTTGTGGCCCTTGGAAGGAAAGAATACATGTTTTTAAAAGGCAGAAGAAAAGAGAGGCAGTACTTCTTGTGCCCATTTCCTGCTTCCTTATAGGAGATTTAAAATAAATCTGCTTTCCTATTAGGGAGGAGTGAATGGGACCTAAGAAAGGTCACAGATGAGGCTTTTTGTACTTAGAATGAAGAGCCAAGAGTTAGGGATAGATAATGCTCAGAGAGAGAGAAAAGAGAAAAGGGAGGAGGAGGAAGGGAAGGAGGAAAGGAGGGAGAGAGAGAGGGGAAAGGAAGAGAAAGAAGGAGAAAAAAGTGATGCTATGCTCCTCCACCAAAAATTTTGTGATTCACAATGACTGTTAAAAGAATGGTACTGAAAAATGGTAGAAGTGGCCAGCAAACAGTTTTTAACACCTAGCTTTTGGATGTGGTAAGAAGAACCCTGACTAGTAGCAGATGATTGCTGTGGTAACAAAACCTCAGCCATAGCTAACATAGAGCCTCTAATGTCACTGAATATGGAGTTGTGCAGCCAAGTATAGTGGCACATACCTGCAATCCCAGCATTCTGGGGACTGAGGTAGCATTTCTATTAATTCAAGGCCAGCCTGGGCTATGTAGTGAGTATAAGGCCAGCCCAAACTATATAGTGAAAATGCTGTCTCTCCTCCTAATTAATATTCAGGAGAAATAAAAGATGTGGAATTGGAAAGAAATTTGCAATAGTACCTCATTATATATGTGTAGTATTTCTGCCATGTAAGCAACCTCATAAGCATATATAAATAGTAAAATGAATAAGTTATTAGGTGATAGTTGGATTTCCCTTCCCTGACAGTTGAACACAGAGCCTTTATACTAAGCTGTTTTTCACTTTTTTAAGATAGGGTATCACTGAGTTACTGAATCACTTACACTGGGCTCAAATATGTGATCCTTTTGCTTCAGCTTCCTAGTGTGTTAGGATTATAGGAATGTATTACCACAAAAAGTTTGAGTGCTTATTATCGTTTAAAAATAATTTATTATTAAGTTTATATGTTTAAATTTTAGTAATAATAGTATGCTAGCAAGCCTTTTGTTACTATGACCATGTCAGGAAAACAGCATAAATGAGGGATTCATTTTGGCTCAGGGTTTCAGCAGTTTCAGTCCATCAACCGCTGGCTCCATTGCTCTTATGCCTGGGATGAGGCAGAAATATGGCATCAGGGCAAGGCAGAGCAGAGCTGTTCTCCTCGTGGTAGCCAGGAAGCAGAATTACTAAGAAAGCTGGAGAGAGGAAGGGTCAGGAGTCAGATAACATTCACCAAACAAGGTCCTGTCTCCATGATGCATTTCCATTACTTCTCAGTGAAGCCATTAAATTGTGACCTCATCAGTGTTTCAGCTACAGGCGACCTTCCAGCCCTCATCCTGTCACCTTCCTAAAGGCCCATCTCTAACCATACGAGACTTTTGGGGGACATTTTAGATCTAAGCCATAACAAATGGGTTTGGTCCCTAAAAATTGAACAGCTTGGTCTACTTAACTAGCTCAAGCCTCACAAGCTGGCTCTAGCACAGTTCCAGATAGTCTCCATAACCATACATGCTGCCATTTGATGACCTTGTGTTGTCCAGTAGACTGTTGTCAAGAACAACTTGTTTGTATATTAGTTTTCCTGCTTCTGAACTACATGACTTTAAATCTTCAGCCTTGTTTTGAAGTGTGAGATGGAAAACAATCTTTATTGGATTTTTGTGACACTTAATTACACTATGTATGTAATTCAGTAATGTAGTTTTCGAGTCATGTCAGTTTCCTAGTAAAAGTTAAAAAACCAAGCAAAGCAAACTTGTCAAGAGATGGCAAGGACATTCTCAACTCCAGAATTGAATGCCAGTCTTTTTTTTCCTTTTAAGGGCTGGTGAGATAGCTTAGCAGACTAAGTGCCTCCTTTGGTACCCGCAAGGATTAGGTTTCGATACCTGGTCTGGCATGCTGTGCTGGCCTTGCCCCTGGAATGTACTAAGCTGGTGATTGAGTCCAGGAGTGGTGGTATATGCCTGTAATCCTATTGCTAAAGAAGCTGAAAACAAGAGAATCATTATGAGTACAAGTTGCCTAGTGAGAACCAAATACATAAATGGAAAAAAAAAATCTTTACTCATGATGTGTAAGAAAGTAATTAGGACATTTTCAGTATAGAACATGAAACTAGACAAAGATAATAGGAAATATTCTGAGCAAAAATGCTTGATATAAGCACTGAGAATGAAACATAGCAACAGTACTATACATATATAAAAGTAAACACTTAAACCAGGCAGAATGACATATACTGGTAGTGCCAGAATTTGATAGGCTGAGGAGAGGGAATTGCTCTGAGTTTGAGGTCAGTCTGAGCTACATAGTTATTTCAAAGACAGCCTGAACTACATACTGGAGACCTTGTCTCAAAAAGTAAACATTTAATAGTGATATTAATAACTGACATAAAAATATGAGGGACAATAATAGAAACCAGGCATAGATAACAGACTAGTTTTGCCTCTTGAGATTAACCCAAGGGCAGATAGACAAGGGAACATAATTTCTGTTGTTTGTGTAAATATGATTTCTATAAGCTCTGGGAACTGGAAAATGAATATCTGAAACATTATCAGATCTAATCTTAGCAATATTAAGAAAATAATCACTTGCCATAAATATTAAGAACTGTTACTTAATGTATATTTCAAGATTTCATGAGAGAGAGTATGTTTACTTTAATTCAAGGCGCCTCCCTTCAGCCTCTGTGGTTCAGAGCTTTCTATATGTTATGAATATAGAGATGCTATTCTTCAGTCTTTCGGATAGCTGTGCAGGACCTCAGTTGCTTTGTTACCCCAGTGTTCTGTCCAGACATCATTTTCTAAGTGTGCTGTTAAGTATGTAAATTACTGTTATGGTTTATGTCTCGTTGTCCCCGCAAAGCCTCATGCAATCATGGGACAGGGACTTGTAGAGTTTGAGACTTGACTCATGATCCACTGAGATTATATGTTTTAGTACTGATGGGGTTATTGGTCTGAGTATGGCTAGGGTTATGGGTGTGGGCTAAGGCAGAGGGCCTGAATGCAATATAAAGAGAAACAGAGAGACAGATTGATGTTGTTGCTCTCTGCTCCCTTGGTTGGTTGCCTCTGTCACCGTATCATTACTGTTCTGCTGCCATGAACTGCTTGCTGGCTTCTGCATTGTGCCTCTCTGCCTTGGATCTAGCTGAGCATGGCAGTACTCCAGTAACTGTGAGCTAAATAAACCTTTCCTTCCTTCATTTTGGGTGTCAGGTATTTGTCCCAGCAATAAGAGAAGAGTACATGCATCTTTTTTTAAATAACACATTCATAATACAAAGATAGATTCTTTTGTTGTTGTTGTTGTTGTTTTGAGACAGGGTCTCATTATGCAGTTCAAGCTAGCCTTGAGCTCACTTTTGTAGCTCAGGCTGGTTTCAAACTGGCACTAATCCTCCTGCCTCAGCCTCCCAAATACTGAGATTACAGTCATGCACCACCACACTCAGCCTACTTTTTTGTCTTTTTGAGACAGGGTCTCCCTGTGCAGTTCAGGCTGGCCTTGAGCTCACTTTTGTAGCCCAGGCTGGTCTCGAACTCGCACTGATCTTCCTGCCTCAGCTTCCCAAGTGCTGGGATTACAGGCATGTGCCACCATGCCTGGCCAAGATACATTCTTTTTATCCAGTTTTGATTCATAGTTATTTATCTTAAGAAAATAATCATGAGTGTAGATTTTCAGGGACTTTTAAATATTTTTTCATATTTTATTTAAAATAGAGAAAAGCTTGAAATCACCAAAATGTTCAATAGTAGTAATGGTTTGGTTTTAAAAACTGTAGTATAATCTGAGGGAATTTGACTGACCTTAGGAGATATAAAAGTTACACGTTTTGTTATACAGGTTTTGCTTTAACTTGCCCTTAATCACCCAGCAGAAAAGTTTTAGCCTTGAGGCATAAAATATAAAGCTGGATTAGTATGCTGAGCTGTAAAAGGCTTAAATCAATAGCTT
Organism: Myocastor coypus; assembly: GCA_004027025.1. Lineage (NCBI taxonomy): Eukaryota > Metazoa > Chordata > Mammalia > Rodentia > Myocastoridae > Myocastor > Myocastor coypus. The sequence continues at coordinate 22,382 of PVJA010012499.1, read as the reverse complement.
CCCACATTGCCAGTTCTGCCTACTAGACTATGTGTACAACTACTTTCTCCTAGCTCAAAGAGAAGAATTTTTTTTTTTAGAAGAAATTTTTTATACCAACAATGATTAGAAAAATTATCGTGTCTACATCCTGTGCTCTGTATAACTACTACAAGGACAACAATATGTATTGTATTAATCATTGGGAATGTACTACTAACGTGTTTTGAAACTGTCACATTGTTATTTCTTATTAAAAGAAAAAAATAAAACCTGTAGTATAGCTATACATCACATATTGGTGGTGACATGGCACCAACATATTTAAGTATAATGGAAAGCCTAGGCATGGTGGTGCATGCCTATCATTCCAGCATTTGGGAGACTGAGGCAAAAGGTTTGCCCTGAATTTGAGACCAGAAAATGTTGCCTAGTGAATTCAAGGCTAGTCTGAACTTCACAGCAAGATCCTATCTGCATGCATGCATACATACATGCATACATACATACATACATACATAGGAAAGTACTAACTGTAATTGTTTAAAAGGCTCTAAAATAGTATCCTTGTCATAAAATCAATCTTAAAATTTAAAAAGTATTATTTGTCTAGGGAAAATGATATTAAAATATGCTAATATTAGTAGTGATTAACTTTGTTGTGCTTTCTGTATTTTCTTCAGTGAACATGTGTCATTCTAGAGGAGGAAGTAAAGACTGACTCAGACAGAGAAAATAAAGTGCTCAATTATGTATCCAGTTGGATAACAGACTGAATCTAGAGACAAAATTAACAAATTTCAGGATTTTATCTAATATATACTACAGCTATAAATGTCATTAAAATCCCCATTTTTGTACTTTTTTACTCATTAAAAAGTTTTGTTTGCTAAAATTTTAGCCTATCAGAAACTTTGCTGCTTGGAATGATAGCAGTAAGAAGGACACAGAAGCAGCTTTAGTTTACAACCCGTCTAGAGAGGCACAGATGAAAGGGTTCTGAACTCAGCCCAGCATATGTTATACTCTGTATTTCCCAAAGGGATGGGACCTTGATCCACCCCAAAATGACATTTTTACAAAACAGCCAAATTTTGAGCCTATCAGAATGCTGCTTCATCTAAATGTCATTGAACCTCTGTACTCTTTCCCAGATCTCAGAGCAATGTTATTTTTTACTTTATTGGGCATTCTTGTTCTACTTCAGTGTTGTGGATCTGCAAACCTAATCTTGTTTAATATTGTAATCCTGTACTGACTGAGTGGACTAAAGTACTTTAGTAATCTTTATATGTGTTTTACAAACCATTTCCCTATGTAATACATATCAAGAGTCAACAGCTTACGTACTTTGAAGAGGCTTCAACAACATAAGCCTTAAGCTATGCTTTAGTTACTCTTTTCTAGTTGCTGGGACAAATTCCCAACACCCAAAATGAAGGAAGGAAAGGTTTATCCAACTCACAGTTACTGAAGGTGTTATGGTTTATGTCTAGTTGTCCCCCCAAAGCCTCATGGAGTCACTGGGCGGGGACTTCTAGAGTTTGAGACTTGATCCATGATCCCTGGGATTATAGGTTTTAGTGCTGATGGGATTATGGGTGGAAGTACTTCTGGGATTATGGGTGTAGCCTAGGGCAGGAGCTAAGGCAGAGAGCCTGAATGTAATATAAAGAGAGACAGAGAGACAGACTTGAGCTGTTGCTGCTGCTCTGCTGCCATGTTGGTTGGCTACCTCTGTCGCCATTTTGTTGCTGTTCCACCGCCATGAATTGGATGCTATCTGCTCTGTTCCACTCAGCCTTGGGCCAGCCAAATATGGACTGAAACCTCCACGAACTGTGAGCTAAATAAACCTTTCCTTCCTTCATTTTGAGTGTTGGGTATTTGTCCCAGCAACGAGCAAAAAGTAACTAATACAGAAGGTTTCAGTCCATATTCAGCTGGCTCCAAGGCAAGAGTGGCACATGACAGAGAACAACTTTCTTGACTGTGGCAAAGAACAAGAGAGCTAAAGGAGGGAGTAGCAGCAGCTCAAGCAGCTAGCTTCTCTTCCTTCCTTACATTGTAATGCAGATTACCTACTCCAGGGCAAGTGTAGCACTTACACCCATAATAGTGAATCACAAACTCCAGAAGCAGCCCCATGGCTGCATGAGGCTTTGGGGGACACCTATACACAAACCATAACAAGCTAAATGTGTTGGTACAACCCTATAGACCCACCAGGAAGTCTGAAGCAGGAGTGCCATGATTTTGAGGCCAGCTTGAACTATATAGGGAGACCTTACTTCAAAAACAAGCAAAGAGGGGTAAGCATTGACCTGTGTATTGAACCTTATTGTACAGTAGCAGGAAAATGCTAAGCAATATGAGCTTTAAGTCAACCAACCCTCATTGGTAATTCTGGCTCTAAAACCTGTGGGACCTTGCAACCATTTCTTAATCCAACAGCACTTTTCCTTCTTCTGCCAAGTGGAGATAATTATAGATCCATTATGAGGATTGAGATCATGTGATTTAAAGGATCTAAACAGGTACCTGGTACCTAACCTAACAAAACAAATGTATGAATGTTAGCTGGCATTACATTATGATTTAATGTTAACTTTTTACTCAGTTGGTGTATATTCTCTTCAGAACCATTGGTGACTCATTTGTTCCAAAGTGTGAGTCACTAAAAATATCAAAAGAACAAATTGTTCAGAATATTATATTTATCTGTTAAATGTTAGTTCATTAATATTTATTGAATACTTACCATATTAGTACCAAGGTTTAATACCAAGGTAGGTACTATAGTAGAATATAGGACAGTCCCTGTCTTCAGCAGGCTCAAGATGTACATGGGGAGGAAAAGAAAATACAGTGATCTTAACACAGACAAAGCCATAATTTTATCTTAGCTCAGATATATGTCACCATTTTTTGAAGCACTAGTAAGCCCTGAAATGACTGGACATAAAATTTTCTTTTAGTATCTTTGTGTGTTACTGTGGTTTCATTTTTTTTTTTGCATTGAATTTTTTAAAATTCATTTTAATGAGAAAAAAATAAAATAGCAATGAAACAGTTTCAATACAATTTTAGTAGGATGGTTACAATCATTAATACAGTGCATGTTGTCTTCATAGTAGTTATTCAGAGGACAAGATGCAGACCTGATATCTTATATAAACAATATTAGTATAAGCATTCTCAGTGAACTAAGAAAAGTAACTATATCTGTCCTCTGTTGTTTAGACGTATATGTAAATATATGTATATTTATTTATTTTCTTTTAAAGTTTCTAATACTAGGAGAGAATATCAAATCATGCCTTCTAAATAGATGGTAAGTTAGAGATACAGTATGAGTCATAAAACAAAAATTATAATTAAACAAGATTCGGAAAATTAATTAAATATTAATTGAAAATTAAAATATTTCAAAGCAATATTCCAAAATTCAAATCAAATCGTGAGTCCAACTTAAAAGATGGAATGTCATGTATCATATGTATGAATCTGTAATCACTTCAGAGTACTTGCACAGTATTTGAATAGGTTAATATATACAAAAATAGCCTGTAATCCCAGGACTTGGGAGGCTGAGGCAGGAGGATCAATGCAAGTTCCAGACCAGCTTGGGTTACAAAAGTGAGCCTAAGGCCAGCCTGAACTATATAATGAGACCCTGCCCAAAAAGACAAATATATATATCAGTCTAGCCATGGAAGAGTATGCAGTAAGGTACATAAGTTAAGAAGAAGAATAAGTTAAGTTTACCTTAACGATAAGCTAAGGTAAAGTGGTAAATTGAGAATGTCCCATGCAGCAAGGCCAAAGCAGGGATATATATATATATATATATATATATATATATATATATATATATATATATATATTTTTTTTTTTTTAATTTTATTTTATTTTTCTTGTTTCAGAACCTTTGTCTGTTTATTCACTTATTTTTTTATGGCCGGCTCAGCCCACCCCGAGGGCAGGGCTGGCGCAGCATGTGGTGCCAGGGATCGAACTGCAGTCCCTGAAGCTGCCCAAGCCTTCCCAAGCAGGCGCTCTAGACCACTGAGCCATCCCGCCGGGCCCATATATATATATATATATATATATATATATATATATATATATATATATATAT
>PVJA010012499.1:0-18162 GCA_004027025.1 Myocastor coypus | reverse complement strand
GATGGACAATCTCCATGACACTTACTGGTGGTGAGGTGTCACTTGTGGGACTGAGCTACTGCTATTTCCTTTGTATCCACCCTGTAGACCAAGACAGAATCATGACTTACAGGGTGCAGAAAAAGTCCATTTGTAGAATATGCTGATGGAAATAATTGAAAGACTGCTGTTGTATATCTTTTTTTCTTCTGTGTTTGTTTGCCCTATTTGGTGGGTTCTTTCCATTCTCCTTCATAGAGATGTGGTCATTTTGATTCTTCTCTAGAATATTTTTTAGTAAACTGTGTAGGGTTGGCTTTGTCATCATGAAATTATTTAGTTGTTCTTTGCCCTGGAAGTATTGCAATTCTCTGTGATTCTTGGGAGTTTGCAGGATAATCAGTCTGGGTTGGAATTTATTTTCTTACAAGACTTGTATTTTGCTCCATGCTCTTCTTGACTTGATGGTTTGTGAAGAGAAATCTGCCATTATTCTAATGGGTTTTCCTTTAAATGTGATCTGTTTCTTTTCTCTGCAGCTTTTAGTGCTGAATTTCTGGGATCTTGATTATTATGTCTCAATGTGGTTTTAATTGGGTTGATGTTATTTGGAGTTCTATATGCTTCAGTTCCATGAATGTCAAATTGTTTCCCCACATTTGTGCTATTGTTTTTGCCCATGTTCTTTTTATATCATTTGTATTGACTTCTTTCTCATTGATGGCTGTTAATCTCACATTGTTCATCTTTGCATCATTTTACAGATGTTGAATTATTTTTCTCTGCATCCTAGTTGTTTCTAAGAGATCTTTTCTTACATTTTCACTAGCTGCAATGGTGTCTTTAACTTCTGAGAGTCTATTTTCACTTTCACTGCAACGGTTTTGCCAGCTGTGATTGAGGTTTTAATTTCTTGTATAGCACTTTGAATCTGCTTCCTGCATTCTATTACTTGCCTATATTGCTCATTTAAGGATTCCATCATTTTTCTGTTCTCCTTTAGTTTTTTATTAGTGTCTTTAGAAGCACTTAGTATTTTTATTATAGTTATCATTTCTTTTTTTCTTTGAAAATTATTTCTGATCTGATTTCCTCTATACCTTTCAGATGCTATTATTTCAGAGATTTCAGGTGTGTGATATCCAATTTCTTCTATGCTATTGTCTTTTGCATTTGTTCTGGGTGGGCTCGGAGCCTGAGAGTGCATTTTGCCCCTTTTGTCATTTTGTATAGCCCTGCCTTCTGATCTTTGGTGTAGAGGATTGGTGGAATTCTTATCTTAGCACCCCAGGTCCGGAACTACCAAGTTGAAACTTGTCCAAGTGGGTGTGGCTTAGGTCTGGCTGCTTGCTTCACTTCTTCCTGTTGCAGCCCTTGGAGATGAACCTGCTATGCCACACTGGCAAGATGTTGTGGTCCTGGATCAGTGGGGTGTGTCTTGTTTCTAGCCTCTCTGCAGGGAGTTCTGCTGCAGTTTTCTACCCTGGGCCTGTCTGATGGACAAAGTTCCACTCACATGCCAGGTCTTCTGCTGGGTCGAATAAGCTTCCAGCAGGCCTTGGGTAGTCTCACTCATGTTCTGGGCCTGGTATCTGGGATGAATGAGTTTCCAGTGGGCCCAGGGTGGTGTCACTCACACATTGGGCCTGCTTGCTGCGTTGAACAAGTTTCTGGCAGGTCCTGAGAATTCTCACTCACACACTGGGCCTGGTTGCTGGGTCAAATGAGTTTCTGGTGGGGACCCAGGCAGTTTCCCTCACATGGTGGGCCTAGTTGCAGGGTTAAATCTGGTTTGGTTTGATGACAGAATTGCTGTGTAGTTCAGACTAGCGTTGAACTCTTGAGTCCTCCTGCTTCAGCCTCCCAAGTGTTCAAATTATAAGCATGTGCCACCATGCCCAGTTAGCAGTAGGTTTCTTTAATAACAATATAAAATAGTAAATTAGTGGTGCTTTCATAGTGCAGAAGTTATTTTAGAATTTCATGTGAAAGAAAGTGTGCATTATAGGTCATTGGGGAAGACTTGAGGAAAAAGATATATATAAAATTCAGTTTGATGGGCAAGTAGGGAGATAACTATGGAAGAACACAGAGCATAAACAAGAGCATAAAATTTTCTCAGAACAATATAGAAATTGAACTGGATGCAGTTCACATTATACCAAAGAGAAAAAGAAGTTGGGGTAGATCAAAGTGCTGGTGTGAGTTTGTGGAGGGAATGAAGGCTGGAATGTATGTTACTTCTTTGAAGAGGTTCCTGAAGTATTGAGCAAGGCAGGTGAAAACGAACTGCTCAAGGAGGTGTTCCTACTAATTTGGATGACAAGAAAACAGGATAGAATCAGAGGAACAGCTAAACTGTTGAGCTGTCCTAGTGACCTACACATAAGCAGAAGACTTGAACAAGCTTGGTGGCTGATGGGGGAAGGAGAAAGGAGTTTGTATAAAGATGTTCTAAGCACAGATACAGTAGGGCTTTAGGACTGATGTTTCCTAGTAAGTTAGATACCTAAAATAGTAAAATTTTGAGGAGAAAGATAGAACTGTTACAGACATAGAGAGGCAAGGAAGGCTTTCTAAGGATGGAAAAGAATGAATTTTTAGTAGGCATAGATCCATAGCTAAGAGGGAGGAAGGGAGCAGAGAGGGAAAAAACAGTTGGAAATTTTCAGTTCAAAACTGATGCCTGTAATCCCACCACTCAGGAGGTTGAGATAGGAGAATCACTACAAGTTCGTGATCAGCCTGGGGGCTACAAAAGGAAGCACAAGGCCAGCCTCAACTGCATCGGGAGACTCTGTCTCAAAAAAGAAAAAGAAAGCAACAAACCTGATTCACAATTGTACAATTCTGACACAACTACTCTTTACTTAATCTACATTTTGTCTTGTATCCCTACTTAATCTACCTATGCATTTGCAATCATAAACATGTATATTACTTTGTATTTTTACAAATAATATGACATAAAGATTTATTTAACAGAATATAAGTATTACTAAGTGCTTTCTTTTTTATCTGATATATTTCTAGAGCTTCCCAAAAGCAGAAAACATATGTGTGTACAGAACCTAGGAAAAGTTGAATGAATGTTTAGTAAAAACATTACTAACATCATATATTATTTCCATGCTTTTTGTAGCTGCTGCTACAACATGTATGGTAGTTTTGGTTTTGAGTTTTTAAATTTTTTGTTTTGCTGCTGTTAAAATTGTTCTTATGATAAATTGTCAAAGATGAATTGGAATTGCTGTACAGATGGACATTAAATTTATTGGCAGGACATGCAGGCATTTATGTGTAATGTCTATGTGTGTGTGAAGACATGTTCTATAGTTCTTTAAAACTAGTCCCAGGGTTAAATGAAAGACTTGTGTAGGGAATATTGGACTTTAATAGTTCCAGGTTTGTTCATGCTTCTTATAAGCTATTTCCCCATCTTTTCAGTAACTTCCAGGAAAATTCAGATAAGTTATGTTTGTACTTTGCCATAAGTTGTTGGAGTGAAGGCAATTTCATTAGAAAACTACTAATTTGTTAATATCCATGGAAAATATCACCTGAGTGCATATTGAACCTAGAGAGACCTTCTGTTTGTAGAGTGTGTTCTTTTGAAGGCATTTGACAGTGAGACAAATAGGCATACAGTGACTTAATTTAGGAGTTTATTTTCCAGTGGCTTAAGTTAGGATAGCAGCATATCCTGAGATGGACAGTCTGGGCTGTTTGGATGGCTCAGTAATGTCACTAGAGATTTAAACTCTTCCTGTCTTCTGACCTCACCATTCTAGTCTATAAGTTCTGTCCTTATGGTTGCTGAAGGATGAGGGTGGCTGTTGTGTTTGTCCACTGCATCTTTGTGTGTTGCCCAGGAAAATAAGGGAAGGGCAAGAACAAAAGGGCTTTTCTATGGAATATACCCCTTTCTTGGAGTCCTCACTCTGCAATTTGTCTGCCTTTATTTCCTCATCTAGAATTATGCCAAGTGAGTATCCTTAACTTGTAGGTGATGCATTGCTTTCCCCAATAAACCATTTGAGAGTAAGAAAGAAAAGGAGGAAATATGCTATCGGCAACAAGCGGTATTTGCCACAGCCTGACTGCAACAGGCCACCAATGCAATAACAGTTTGCTCTTGGAAGCAATGACGCTTAGACATAGATGTTTACATGCAGGCAAAGAAGAAGAGATGTGACTTTGGGGGTAGTCCATGGCTTTGATGAGCTTTGATGTGGGTGATTATGACTTCGATAAATTTTTGTCTTTTCTCTGAGATTAAAAAGCAAAAAGCAAATGAATTTATGTTGTGTGTTAAAAGCTAGCCAAATTAGCTCTGATCTGAATTGCTGCAAAGCTTATGTTCAAAGTAAGAACTAATGCTCAATAGCTGTCTTGTAGGCAGAATCTTAATCAATTGATTTAAGAAACGCAATACAGATCATTTTGGCTAGGGCAGTACTTAGTAACCAATGAGTACTTTACCTGATCTCGAAGATACTAGTTTAATATCTTCAAAACAGCCACAATTTCACATTTGTACACAATTTCACATTTCACATTAACATTTAAAATGTAAAATTCAAATACAGATCATTTTGGCTAGGGCAGTACTTAGTAACCAATGAGTACTTTACCTGATCTCGAAGATACTAGTTTAATATCTTCAAAACAGCCACAGTTTCACATTTGTACACAATTTCACATTTCACATTAACATTTACATTTAAAGTGTAAAATTCTATTTCTTTTTCTTGAATATATATGTGTCATATATATGTGCCTGATGCTCTAATCTAATGGTTTTCAACTCTCACTGTGCATTGCAATAAATGGAGGGAGCCTTAGAAGAATATTATGCTGGAGTCCCACTGCAGACCCTTTGATTCTCAGTGTGGAACATTCTTCTGGGTGAGAAATCATAAGGAAATACCCCAAGGCAGTGGCAGTGTGGCATGGCTGGAGGCGAGGGGACATCTTCCTTTGAGAGTTTCAGAAAGCACATCCTAAGGATCTGTCTGCACTGCTGAAATGTTCTTTCTGTTTGTGCTATTCAGTGTGGTGCATAAGCCACATGTGACTCCTGAGCACTTGAAATGTGGCTAGTGTGACTGTAGAACTACATTTATAATTTAATTAATCTAAATGACTGCAGATTGCTCATGGCCATTCCATTGGACAGTATGAATTTAGGAGTTGGAATCTGCTGGTTCTTTACCAAAGAGTACTGAGGAGAGGAGCAGGACCTCAACAAGAGTTGAGCAGGACCTCAAAATTCATGCCATCATGTAGCATTGCTTTTGTATATGGGCAAATGAGAAGGGGTGGGAGGCATGTTTATAATTTTTCTTTTAGGGCTTTAGAATTGGCTAGCACTCAGCCCAGTTCCCAGCCCAGCACCTAGCCTCTTACAGTTGCTCAGCCCATGTTGGATTTTAGTAAAACTTGACTAGGATTCACTACTCTGGGATGTATTTGTTTAGTATCAGTGTAGTCTAAAAGTATATATACAAATAGTGTTCCCCTCTGACTCAACCCTTTCTCTCTCTTTAACATCAGGTATCAGATTGTAGTGGAGATAATCCAAGCAACTACGATTAGCAGCTTTCCCCAGCTGAAGAGGCACAGGGGTAAGAATCAGTTTGTAATTTTCTCTCATATATTTTAAGGTCATAGATCTGTTTCCAGTCTTCCATCTCCTGTTAGAGCTTTCACAGATATGAACATTCTTCTGAGTTACATTGACATATCTCAAATGTATTAAGGTAACAGTACATCATTAGCTCAATCCTAGAAAAAAACTTTGTTTTCTTATTATAAACGTTAGTCACCTGTAGTCACAGATTTGAGAGGGTTTGAACTATCACATATAAAGCATTTTTGTTCTATTTTGATAGTAAGCATGATTACATATTTTTTTCTCACTGAAATGTAGAGGGTTGTTTTGTTTTTCCCAGTACCAAGGATCAAACTCAGGACCTTGTGCTTGCCAGGCAAGCACTTTATTCCACTGAGCTATCTCCCCAGCTCCTCTCACTGAAATTTAAACTTAAGATTCTGTTTTGAAGGGCCACCCTGATAGCCCAGCACACTAAAAGCACCTGCTTGGGCAGAGCTCAGTGGCTGGGGATTGGGTGTGCTGAGCCGGTCTTGCCCCCAGGGCGAGACTGAGCATGGCAGTGCATGCCTATAATCCCAGCGCTCATGAGGCTGACAACTAGAGAATCACTATGAGTCTGATCTACATAGTGAGATGACCCTGTCCTAAATACAGAAAAAAGCAAAACAAACAAACAAACGAAAAACAGACCAGCAGAAATACATAGTATGGTTGTCCAAACCACCTTACTTACATAGATAAATCTCTTTCCCTCACTCCCTCTCCTGTCCTCCTCAACTCAGTAACTTTTTCTTTTTGAATACACTTCTATTTTGAAATAATCTTGATAGCTATTTAATTGATTCCAAGTGAGCTGATGTTTTACAATTTACTTATATTTGGATTGTTTTGTTTTTCCCCCTTTTTATTCTTTGGTTGTACATTTATTATTATGATTATGATGATGATGATGATTATTATTATTTTGTATTTTAGGGAAAGGTCCACAGGCTGTTTAGGGTCTCACTACTAGGTCAGACTCATAGTAACCGGCCTATTTACAGCCTTTCAAGAGCTGGGATTACAGGTGTGCTGTACTCCACCCAGTCTCAATTGCTGACTCAGCACGCCCTGGGGATAGGGCTAGCATGGCAGGTTCAGGGATCAAACTGCTGGCCCTTGTGCCTGCTTGCAGGTGCTTTAATCCACTGAGTTATTTGGCCTGCCCTTTTGGTTGTATATTTGTAAAAGAAAACTGCCCCCCCCCTTTTTTTTTCTATGTTTCTCTTCAAATGAAGTAAGATTCTGAGGAATATTTAAGGGGTGAATATGGATTACAGCTTCCAGAAAGTTTGCCTTGTGCTAGTACATTTCCCTTTGCATAAATGAAGTTGGAGGAAACACTGAAATCTAGAGTTCAAAGCAAATCTTGATTCACTGATCAGAGGCAAACATTACCTTCACCTTGTAGACTGGGTTCTCACAGAACCCACATATACTTAGGTCCCACTGAATGAGTAAAGTCCTAAAATAATAATGAAGTGTTGTGCCAGTGACTTTATTTTGTTTTGTTTTTAAAAGAGAGTACAAATAAAATTAAAACAAATTACAAGTTGTACAGAATTTCACTTAGTAAAGTAATATGGATTTCACAGTATTTGTTGCAATGCAGTGTTGTTGTTCAACCAGTTATTCATATTACCAGATGTATGCATGTAAAATTTGAAGTAGGAATAATAAAAAAAAAAATCTGGGGCCGGCGGAATGGCTCAGTGGTCTAAAGCGCCTGCTTGGGGAAGCTTGGGTGGCTTCAGGGACCGAGGTTCGATCCCCGGCACCACATGCTGCGCCAGCCCTGCCCTCAGGGTAGGCTGAGCTGGCCATAGAGATGAGTGAATAGACAGGCAAAGGTTCTGAAACAAGAAAAATAAATAAATAAAAATTTAAAAAAAATCTGTAAGAAGAGAAAGGACAATTGAAAAAAAGGAAAAAACCAAATTAAGTATTATCTGCTCCTTTCCATAGACTAGCAGTACAGTTGTCCAAACCACCTTACTTACATACATTGATAAGCCTCTTTCTCATACTCCCTCTCCTGTCCTCCTCAACTCAGTAACTTTTTCTTTTTGAATAAGCTCATTCCCTTTTCCCAGTATCATTTTTTACACTTCGGATTGCATTTTTCTCTTTCTGGATCTCACACTAAGGAGATAATATGGTGTTTGCACATGCAAGTCTGATATATTTCACTTAAGAGTATCTTCTTTAGTTGTATCCATTTACCAACAAAAGACTCAAATTTATCCTGAATAACAAGGATTTATACCCACATTCATAGCTAATAACAAGCCAGGACTTCTTTTTTTTTTTTTTTTTTTTAAGAAAAAGAAGGGTTGCAGGGTTTCACTACACAGCTCTGACTCCTGGTGATTCTCCTGCTTTTATCCTCTCCAGCTGATATTACAGGCATGTGCCACCCCCACCCATGGGGGCATGTGGTGTGGGAAATCAAACTGTTGTTCCTGAGCTTGCCTAAACAGGTGCTTTAGGCCACTGAGCTATCTCACCAGCCCCTGAGCCAGAGACTTTAAAACTTACTCTCTAAGTTTCTAGTTAGTGCAGATAGGTAAAGGAAAGGCTGATTTTGGGTTTTTTCCTGTGAGTTACTGACAGAAGATCAGAGCATGTAAAAATAGAATAAGTGAAGATAAAAACTATGAAAAGGCACTAATTCTAAATCTCAACTCAGTAAGGAAAACTATGCAGATATATTTACTCAAGATCTATTGTTGAGGAATCTCCACACTGATTTCAACAGAGGTTGTGCTAGTCTGTATTGCCACCAACAGTGGAGAAACATTCTTTTTTTTTCTCCACAGCCTCTAGCATTTGTTGATGATTGATTCCTTGATAATAGACATTGTTTCTGGGGTGAGATGGACTCTCATTATTGCTTTAATTTGCATTTCTCAAATGACCACTACTATTGAACAATTTTTCATATATTTATTTGACGTTTGTATTCCTCTGTGGAGTATGTATTCATCTCAGACACCCATTTTTTGATTGGGTCTTTGAATTTTAGAGGCATAATTTTTTTTTTTTTTCCTTTGGCGGGGCCGGGGTTCAAACTCATGACCTTGCACTTGCCAGGCAGGCACTTGTGCCACAGAGCTATCTTCCCAGCCCCTGGAGGCCTAATTTTTAAAAATTCTTTATATATTGTAGATAGAAGTCCTTTATTTGAGTGACTGTTGACTAACATGTTTTCCCAATTTGTGGGTTTTCTTTTCACTCTATTGGTGAATTATTATTATTTTTAATCTTTTTGAGCCAGACTCGCTATGCAGTTTAGACTGGCCTTGAGGTCACTTTGTAGGTCAGGCTGGTCTCAAACTCCAACAATCCTCTTGCATCAGCCTCCAAAGTGCCGGGATTATAGGCATGTGCCACCACTCCCAGCCTGTTGGTGATTTATTGTTGTTTTGCAGAATCTTTTCAATCAGATGAGCTCCCAGTTGTTGATTCTTTGAAATATTTCCCATGCGGTTTTGTTTTTGTTCATGAGCTCTCTAACCCGATGTGTTCAAGAAATCTGTTTTCTTTTCCAGTAGATACAGTGTTTTTGCTTTAATGTTTATATCTTTAATTTGTTTTTACTTTAGTTGAATGCATGGTGATAGATACGGATCTAGTTTTAATCTTCTGCTCATGGAAAGCCTTTTTCCAGCATCATTTGTTAAAGAGTCTTATCTTTCTTCCCCTTTATCAAAAATAAGGCGGCTGAGTATATTTGCAGTTGTGTCTGCATCTTCTAATCTATTCTGTTGAACCTCAGGTCTGTTGTTTTGCCAGGACCAAGCTGATTTTTATTACGTTAGCTTTGTAGTATTAATTTTAAGTCAGGAATTTTGATGCCTCCTGCTTTGTCTAAGTTGGTCAGCATTGCCCTTGATATTCTAGATATTTTCTCATTCCAAATGAACTTTAGGAATATTTTCTCTAGATCTGTGAGACATGCTAATGGTATTTTGATTGGGATTACCTTCAATATGTATTAACAGTTTGGAAGTATAGCCATTTTCACAATGTTCATTCTTCCTATCCATATGCAAGAAATATCCTTCCATTTTCTGAAATTCTCTTCAATTTATTTTTCAGAGTATAGATCTTTTTATGGTAATTTTCACGATATAGATCTTTTGCTTCTTTTGTTAGATTAATTCCTAAATATTTCATTTTTTTGGATGTTGTTATGAAGAGCATTTCCCTAATTTCTCTCTCAGTGAGTTTTTTGTTTATATGCAAGAATGCTATTGCTTTTTGGATGCTGACTTTATATCCTGCTATGCTGCTGAATTTATTAATTTTAGGATCTATTCCTCTTCTGGGTATTTTTCCAGAAAAATTGAAAACATCATACCACACTGATATATGTGCACCCATGTTTATAGCTGCATAATTTGTTCTTTGTTAAATCTTGGAAACAACCCAAATGCCCATCAGCTGAGGAATGGATAAAAAAAAAAGATGTGATATTTTTATACAATGGAGTATTACTCAGCTATAGAAAAGATAAACCTGAAGCTTTCATAGGTAAATGGATACAACTAGAGGCTGTACTCTTAAGTGCAATAAATAAGACCCACATGTGTGAACATCATATTGTCTTTGTAGTGTAAGAACCTGAAAGATTAAATAAAATCTTAAAGGTACAATACTTATAGTAAAACAGAAAGAAATTGTCCAAAAGGAATGAACAATTCGGATGAGGGAAAGGAGAAAAAAAAAGTAAAAAAAAGGGAAAGATCATGTATGTATGTATGTATCTATGTATAGACATAGGATGATTATACTACTACTATTGATTTTTTCAAGAAATTTATTTTCTCACACGTTTGAGATTATTATTTTGTCCAATTTTACATGCCTGTGTTTGCTAATCTAAGCAACTACATTGCAGACAGTGATGTGTAATATAACAACTACTATTGGATGCCTATCATCTTGGCTTGATTTTGAAACTGTGTATCATTTCTGTGTCTTACCTGATTTCTCTGTCTCTCTGTCTCTCTGTCTCTCTCTGTCTCTCTCTCTCTCTCTCTCTCTCTCTCTCTCTCTCTCTCTCTCTCTCTCTCTGTCCAGCTCAGTCCACCATAGGGATGGGGCTGGAGCAGCATATGGTGCCAGGGATTGAACCACACGTCCTTGTACTTGCCTAAGCAGGCACTTTAGTCTACTGAGCTATCTTGCCTGCCCCATTACCTGTTACTTTTTTTATTCCCTTTAAAATAATAATGAAGAAAGCATTGTTGAGCACCTGCTTGGTGTGTTAAAAAAGTAAACTGAACAAAATTTCTATATTCATTGAGTCTCTGAACAAGGCTGTAAGGTAGTCAGCAGTCAAACAGTAACTAAGATGCACATTGTTTCTGATAATGGTATGTGCCCTGAAGAAAAGCAGATACATGTGTGGGTTTGTGGAGGGGTAAGGGGATATTGGCACAGCTGGCAGGGAGAATGATTGTGGGCTTAAGTAGTGTGATGGGGAAGATCTCATTCTGTTAATACTCATGAGCATTGATTGGATGAACTGGGGGCTTGAGATGTCTGGAAAGATGGGAACAAGAATAATTTGCAGGGGCTGAAGCTTGTAGGCTTGTTTGGGAGAGCACATCTGGCTGGAAAGGGATAAGACAGAGGAGAGAACACAAACATAAATGGAATAAAACCCAGTCATGAAGGGCCTTAGGTTCTTCAGGAACTTTGGCTTTTACTTTAAATGGAGAAAGAGGTATTGGTAGATGGCCTTAATTTGATGAAGGCCTACAAGAGAACAGAATGTATTCCTTTGCCTCTTCTCATTTTTCTAGAGGTCAGATGCTTTACTTTTAGATAGTTTGACAAATATTTTGAAGAGAATACTGTATTAAAGAGGGATGTTTTTCTTGCTAGCATTCTTTTGTTAGTGCTCTTCCTTGTTATTAAGAGTTTAGTTAGAAAATTACCTTTCTTATTTTGTTAAATTAGTTTTCTCACTCTGCCAACAGCATATTATAGGCTAGGTGGCTTAAACAACAGAAATTTATTTTCTTAAAATTCAGGAGACTAGAGTCTGAGGTCGAAGTGTTTTTCCTTCTGAGAGCTGTGGGAGAAAGAACTATTCCAGGACTTTCTCCATGACCCGCAGAGTAGTTTCCCTTATCCATGACTTCACTTGCCAGCAGTCAGCTGTAGTCCAAAAATGTTAAATGGAAAACTCCAGAAATACTTTGTAAGTTTTAAATTTCACACCATCCTTAGTAGCATGGTGAAATCTCACACACTTGATCCATCCTACTGGAGATGTAAGTTATCCCCTAATCCAGTGTTTTTCAGAGTGTGGTCACTTGTTGGGTGTCTCAGCTAATTGACTGTGCATGTATTTATGTAGTCCTTATTTTAATGTAATGGCCTGAAAGCTTATGAGTAATGCTAGCTTTATTATAGTTATATACATGCAGGAAAAAAATATTATATGTAGGGATTTGTTAATTTTAGATTTCAGGCATCACCCGGGAAACTTAGAATATATCCACCACAGGTAAGGCTGGACTACTGAAAATGGAAAAAGGAGACTACTGTGGGTGGCTATCTTTTCTGTGTCTTCATATTGCTTTTCCTTGATACCTGTCTCTCCTTTATGTTTAGGTTTTATATTCTAAGGACATCAATCATAATGACTTAAAGTGCACCAAAATGATACAAGACCTTATCCTAATTAGTGGCAGAATAAATGAGTAAAATAAATTAAACATAAAACATTTAAGACATATATTCAGTTTAAACAGGTGCCATGGTGCATATCTCCAATTCTACCTACTTGGAGTCTGAAGCAAGAGGACTACAAGTTCAAATTTTATTGCCAGCTTGGGAATTTTTTATGTATTTGGTACAGGGTCTCACTACACAGCTCGGACTCCTATTGATCCTCTTGTTTTCAGCCTCCTCAGTGCTGGGATTACAGGTGTACGCCATGCCACTGAGTTTCAGTGGCCATCTCAGTGCACTCAGTGACAGGACTGGCATGGCCTATGGTGCTGGGGATCAAATAGCTTAAGAAACAACTAGACCTTATTTCACAAAAAGGGTGGCTGACTCCATATAGCTCTGTGGTAGAGTGCTTGCCTAGTATATTGAAGGCCTTGTGTTTGATTCTTTTTGTACCACAAAAGGCAAAACATTCTGTGTGTCAGAGGACATTACCAAGAAAGTGAAAAGGCACCTCAGAGAATGCAAGTGTTGATCAGTCATGTGTCAAATAAGGAACTATCTGAGTTTAGGAAGTTTAGTAGTGATGAGACATGTGCTAAATATTTCCTGTAGTTTTGTATGAGTAAACCTACCATATCAGCTGCCTTAAAGATTTTTCCTCTACTTTTCTGACTACCAAAACATTATAAAAATTAGTTCAGACAATTTAAGAGTTTTGTTTCTTCAGCTAATAATGACAAAGAACATGGAGTTGATTTGAGTGCATTAGAAACTGTATATGAACAGTACATACTTACAAATGGAATTCTGAGTATTGATCAGGAGCCTTTCTACTTTTTATTCATTCAGTAAAATTGTGCATTTTATCCCAGTATAATTAAACAGTTTTAGAATTGAATATATCATGTAGAACTATAAGTAAAGTAGAATATATAGAGAGTAGAATATATGTTATGTATGAATATATATAAAGTAGAATATATACATATATATGTATATATATATTACTTGAACATATATAGATGCTGCTAGCAGGAGTCATTCCCATTAGTAGTTTTTTTTTTTTTTTTTTTTTTTTAAGAGTATGAGGTAACTTGTTTGTTCTGTGTACTCTAGTGGACTTCTCAGGTGTTTTTTTTTTTTTTTTAATACTTTTATCTGATGTAATTTTCTAGCATTGTACTATAATTGTACAAACAAGTCTGTAATTTTTGAATGACATAAACTTTTATGTGTTTCCTAAAATTTCTATGATGAAACTTAATCACTAAGGATAGTTGGACTTTTGTGAAAGGTGTGAAGATGCTGAATCTGATAGCATTGTTCTTGGATTTTATAGCCCCCAGAACTGTGAGAAGTAAATTTCTTTTGTTTATAAGATACCTGGTTTATTTTTTTTAATAAGATAACTAGTTTGTAGCATTTTGTTATAGCAGCCTAAATGGACTAGACCTTGGGCTGTTTTCCTGTTGTAGTATAGCTGTAGGTACTCTGGTAGGGGCTCTCTCCTTGCCCAGTCCTCATGCTGTGAACAAGGCAGCCTCCAGCCTGACATCACTACTCAACCCCCATTTGTTCTTTGACTCAATGCACTTGAGTTCTGTGAGCCTTGAGTTCTCAAGTGCTTCTACTATAATCACAATAGTCCTGATTTTTCATGGCCAATTCCACTCTTGCTTTCTTCCCTAGAAAACTGTAGTCAGTATATTTCCTAACATTTGCATTTGATAAAGTGAAATTCAGGTCTGAAAGTGTTAAATAATTTACTTTGTTTAAAATAGAACTGGTTGTGCCATGCCCACCCTGCCCTTGAGGTGGGCTGAGTTGGCAAGTGAGACTGGGTGTGGTGGTGTACACCTGTAATCCTGAAAACAGGAGAATCAGTATGGGTCCGATCTATGTAGTGAGACCCTGTACACCCTGTAGACTCTGCTCTAAATTCATAAAAATACATACATACATACATACATACATACATAAATAAAACTGATCTCAAGTGAGACCCTGTACACCCTGTAGACTCTGCTCTAAATTCATAAAAAATAAATAAATACATACATACATACATACATACATACATACATAAATAAAACTGATCTCATACTTTATTTGAATCCAAGCCTCCTGATTTTAATCCTACAACTCTTTCCACTATACTACTCATTCACATAAGTAGCTGTCATGAGAGTCATGCTCAATCCTCATAAATGCTATAGCTCAGATCAGTGTTCTAATATTAGTTCCAATCTGTTCAGCTCACCATGCTGATTTAGGAAAAGGGTTCTAAATTTAATGTGTGAATTTAATTAATAGGACTTTTCAAAGTATACTGCAAGTGTGTTGGGAGATCTTAGGCCAAAGACGGTGCTACAAGTTTCAGCACTTAGGATTGTTAGAGGAAGGTAATAAAAGGCAGGCTGTTGGGCACCTTCTAACTGGACTACAGAGGTCTGTGAGTTTTCCATGGCCTCTTCCACTGTCAAGTGAGTGGTTCCATCGTCAATTCTTATTTTTGCTTATTCCTCAAATACTCTTTCCACTGAAGTAGACACTTTTTGACTGTGAAATTTCAGGTATCTGGAGCGATAAGATAATCCCATTTGTTCTTTTAAAAAGAACATACCAGCCTTGAGTTGAAAATCAAAGTAAATACTTCGTGTGTTCCCAGCCAACTTTTGAAGTACTTTTCGGATAATTCTGAAGAAGTTTGTGATTAGTAGTTACTGAGAATTACACCGAACTTTGTGCTAGGAAGTCAAGCAACATTTCTCATGTTGAGCCTTGATCAGTCCCTAAGTGGATACACACCTATTTGGTGAATATTTCCCTGAAAAACAATTGGTAAAACTTCTACTTAAAATGCAAACAATCAAAAACTGTTTAATCTCTTAGTATGTACACAGGTTGGGGAATACTTTTTTTTCATGAGTAAGTCCTTGTTTCATACCTTGATTGCTGAGAGAAGCCCTGTAGATCCTGAGGCGAGTGGGTGATGAGAACCCATATGGAGGGGTCAGGAAAAGGGGGGAGTGTGCAGCCTTGCCCTCTGTGTGGTCACAAAGGTCATGCCTCTATACTGCATCAGTACTTCTCTTTGGGACCACATTTAGGGGTGTGGGATATAGTTTTGTTCCTGTCTTGAGACATTGGAAGGTGGAATGCTGCTGGCATCTAGTGGTAGAGGCCAAGGATGCTGCAAAACAGTGGCTGCTGACACCAAAGTTAACCAGCACAAAATGCCAGTGAGTAAGAAATCTCACGTTATCTGTTGAACTCCTCAGTCTTCTGAGGATGTTGTTGTGAGTATATGCTTTGAGACATAGTAGCATGCTAGGAGAGAAGTAAAATAAACTGTGACGTTTTTTAATACCTGAAAAATACAGTGGTGTCATTTTAATTCATTTATCCTAGAATTCTCCAATCTCTTGCTCCAATCTCAATAGAATCTACACTATGTAGTAGAAAGAATATTAAGTACTTATTAATAGAATATATTAGAATGTATTTTAAAATATTACTTATATATTCATCTTGGCACCAACTTAAAGAGCCACTGCTTTCCAGTGTTTCACTGACCACTGTTTGTCATGTTGGCCTTTTAAAAAACTAGATGAAATATCATGATTAAGCAAGTTTCAACGATGCACAGTGGTACTGCTTAAGATGCATAGTAATAGCTGTGTGGATCTAGCTTGAGTTGGGTTGCAGCAAGTTGTCACATACCCACCTTTCTGTACTTTTCTTGACATGAGTATTTCTTTTATGAATGAACAGGCTTTTTTTTTTTTAATTTATTTTTTTTGAAATTTTTATTTTATTTTATTTTATTTCTTGTTTCAGAACCTTTACTTTGTTTATCCACTCATTTTTATGGCTGGCTCAGCCCGCTCCAAGAGCAGGGCTGGCGCAGCATGTGGTGCCGGGGATCGAACCGCGGTCCCTGCAGCCACCCAAGCTTTCCTAAGCAGGCGCTTTAGACCACTGAGCCATCCTGCCAGGCCCCGAATGAACAGGCTTTAAGGCCACAAATAAATGGCTTTGACATCACTGGATTTACAAGGACTTTTACACGCTAGAAGCATGCTCTGCATGAGCTCCACATTACTTACTTTATTCTGAACATGGAAAATAAACAGATTTGCTAAGCAGCAAGCTGCTGTTGCATTGGTAACAGCAAGGTTTGTGATCAGACAGTAGCATTGGACACTTTTACTACATCCAGCAACATATATTTAAAAGTGCACATTTATCTGAACACTTAGCTGTTCCAAGCATGCAGTTCATTAGGTAGACCACATAAACCTTCTTAGTTTACAGTGGAGTTATTTGAGATAAATTACATTCATCTTTATATTTGCACAAAGAAGACTGAAATACTTTATTGTTCTATTGTGATAAATGCTGAGTTAGTGCATTCTTTAGTCAGGGCCACCTGGTAGCAAAGTATAGGACAAGTTCAAAACAGTTGTTGATGTTGAATGAAAGTATCTCCTGAACACACTTATAGGATGATATCCTATATCTAATGATAGACTGTCTTGAACAAGGTCATCTGTTGACCTAAAGGTTGCCAGTAGTAAGTAGTAAGAATTGTAGTAAGTATTGGAAAAGCTGTTTCTGAATGACAAACATATCTTATGTTTATAATATGCCTCAGTTTTAAAAATTCATTTGTTCAGTTGGCCTAGGTGGGACCTGAGAGAGAAAAATGAAATATCTACCATGTTTCCCAAAGTGGAATTTATAATCTTCACAGACCTATTTTTTCCTAAGTGGTCCCTGGTGAAGCCATTAGTCCCATCATCTCTATGGCCATTCATGTCAGAAATCTAGGAACCATACTTAACACCTCTCTTTTCATTCCTTAGCAGCTCATCTGCATCCTGTCCAGTGAGTCACTGGATCTGTCATTTTCAAATTGTCTAGCTCTGTCTACTGTCACTGCCACAAACTTAGTCCGAGCCAATACACTGTTATCTTCCTTGTCAGCTTCCTGTGATTGTCTCCCATCTTGTTTTCCTACTAGCAGTCTTTGACCTTCCAGTGTGTTTTTATTCTGACTCCTATGGAATCTTTTAAAATACAAATCCACTTACACTATATTCCTTTTTAAAACCTATCCAAAGCTTCACAATTCCCCAGCTGGTAGGAAGACAACCCACTCAGCACACATCTTGTTTCTCTCTCCAGCAGGAGCTTTCTTTCCCTTAATAAATTTATTGTGCTCATAAAAAAAAAAAAAGCTTCACAATACTTTTGAGGTAGAGAGTTCTTTCCCTGGTTCCTGCCTACCTCAGATTCATTTTAGTTCTTCTAGCCTCCTACATCTGATGCAAGTCTTTGAAGTTTTTTTCTCTTCCCTATCTAAACACTCTATTACCCTATATTTTTCTGTCACACTTATTGCATTTCATCAAATGTAATTAATTTCCTTAAGGAAGCCTGGCTTAGGATCTTCTATCAAATAAGTGATGCTTGTTTTCTTTTTATCCCATGTTATACTCTTAATTGCTAGTATAATCTTTTGTTTTCTTTTTGCTAGATTCTTAAAAGTTTCATGAGGGCCCGGCAGGATGGCTCAGTGGTCGAAAGCACCTGCTTAGGAAAGCTTAGGTGGCTGCAGGGACTGCGGTTTGATCCCAGGCACCACATGCTGCACCAGCCCTGCCCTCAGGGCAGGCTGAGCCGGCCATAAAAATAAACAAACAAAAGTTCTGAAACAAGAAAAAAATAAAGTAAAAAATTATAAAAAAAAAATAAATAAAAAATAATAAAAAGTTTCATGAGGACCACCAGTTGGTCTTGAATCAAAAAACCAAGCCCATACCTGACAG
>PVJA010012498.1:33850-52086 GCA_004027025.1 Myocastor coypus | reverse complement strand
AAAAAAAAATTTTTTTTTTTTTTTTTTTTTTTTTTTTTTAGAACATAAGTTTTAAATCTATGTCATAAAGTACTTTTTTGTGATATTTATTGTCTATGAAAAATTCTAATAAATAATTGTTAAAACATTGATTCTGGGCCAGGCATGGTGGCGCACGCCTGTAATCCCAGCACTTGGGAGGCTGAGGCAGGAGGATCGGTGCGAGTTCGAGACCAGCCTGGGCTACAAAAGTGAGCTCAAAGCCAGCCTCAACTGCATACTGAGACCCTGTCTCAAAAAGACAAAAAAAAAAAAACATTGATTCTGATGTCCTATAAGAACATAGCCCTTACCCTAGAAAATACTTCTCTTGCTCAAAATTATCACAATGTTATATTCCGCACTACATTTGAATTACTAGAAAAGCCACAAATCATAGAAACTGCAAAGTTCAGTATGATATTATCATAACAAAATAGAAATTCTGTTACCTATTTCAGTTAAGCATTTGAATCAATAATCTCCAACAACTTAGAAAATAAATTAGAAAAGCCCTTTTAAGAGATAATACATTCTGATTTTCTGCAAACGAAGACTGGGACATACAATTTAGATTTGAATTGCCACAATTTTAGAGTATGGTTTTAAGTATCACAGATCCCCAACACAAATGTGAATGAATTCATTGGATTAGTTATGCCATTGTTCCTTTGGTCCTTAGAGCAGATTTCTATTTAATCTCTATTTAATGTACAGTTGCATTTTCACATTAAAAAAATTCAGATACTTTAAAAAAATTAAGTGATTGATTATTCTGAATAGATACAATACCCAGGTATTTTTAAGGATGAGTATCTTTCCTTCAAGTTGTAAAATAATCTTACATGATCTATTTGGTTATTTCTATATATTCATAAGTGACTAATTTCCAAAAAAACAGTCTATAGGTATATGTAGGAAATATTAAGATACATGTTGGCTAATCTGACTACTATACACATAAAATTACTTCAGCTATAAAGCATGCCTTTCCTCTCTGTTAAAGAAGTAGTCTATGCATTTATGAACACTGGCTGTTACTAGACTGTCACTATGTCATTTGCAAAAAGCAATTGAGCTTTTTCTAAAACCATATTTCAGCAATAGTGTCAATAAATTAAGATGACATCTATGAATTACACAATTTATTTTTTGAGGACACAAATCTGCTTACTTTAGTTAGAACATTGTACAATGCATACATGAAGCAAAACAACACAAGGTAATACAAAATATGTACAATTATATGGAATTACACAATTTATAAACTTTCCTATACCCCTAAAAAATTTCATAGGCAAATAAACATTAAAATACTCCAGACAAAAAAACAGGAAAATTAGGTTATATTCTTTGATAAAAACTCTGATTGAAACATCATATATAACCAATGTGTTGGAATTTAATTTTTAAAAATTAACTAAAGTGTGGTTGGGAATTAGGGCAGAAAGAAACATTCCTATAACAACATTTTCTTTGCTTAAATAGAAATTATTTATTTATTTATTTATTTATTTGTTTATTTATTTATTTTTGTCTTTTTGAGACAGGGTCTCACTATGCAGTTTGAGACAGGGTCTCACTATGCAGTTGAGGCTGGCCTTGAGCTCACTTTTGTAGCCCAGGCTGGTCTCGAACTCGCACCGATCCTCCTGCCTCAGCCTCCCGAGTGCTGGGATTACAGGTGTGAGCCACCACGCCCGGCTACAAATTTTTATATAAAAAAGTCTGGAATTATTTCTTTTCAGAACAGAGATACTAACAAAGCTATTTTTAAAAAAGATTGAATAGGATATTAATATTTTAGTTTTCAAAATTCTTACAAGCAGGTGCAGAAATACTTTAGAATGCAAATAATGTATTCATATATACATACCCCTTAATATTCCTTCCGGAAAAGACAATTCTAATACACTCAGGCCGTATCTTCTATTCTGCCACATATGTAATAATGACAGTGACCTCTCTAACTAGTACAAGTGAAAAGAACTATTCTTTAGTTTTTATCTTTACCTAGTATGGAGGGGATACCAATGAAGTCTTCTTTTTTAAAAAAATGTAAATTGGAAGATCTGTCATGCCCACACCCTGTGCTCTGTATAACTAGTGTGGGGACAATATGCAGTGTGTCAACTGTTAAAAAAAAATTAATGTTTATTGAAAGTGTTAATGTTTAATTGTTTGATCAATCTTATATACCTATATCTATTGATCTAAACTGATCCAATGGCCGGACGTGGTGGCGCATGCCTGTAATCCCAGCACTCGGGAGGCTGAGGCAGGAGGATCGGTGTGAGTTCAAGACCAGCCTGGGCTACAAAAGTGAGCCCAAGGCCAGCCTGAACTGCATAGTGAGATCCTGCCTCAAAAAGACAAAAAAAAAAAAAAAAATTAAACTGATCCAATGATGAAAATATGTAATATAACTGCTGCTAAATTTAAAAAAATATTTATTAAAATAAATAAAACACCAAAAAAAAGTAAATAATCTCAGCTTTTCTGAAAGTTAAAAATCAATCTATTGAGCTGGAAATGGTGGCTTACACCTGTAATTCCAGCACTTGGGAGGCTGAGGCAGGAGGATTGGTGCGAGTTCGAGACCAGCATGGGCTGTGAGCCCAAGGCCAGCCTGAACTGCATAGTGAGACCCTGTCTCAAAAAGACAAAAAATAAGACAAAAACCCCAATCTGTTATGATTCACTTTTCCCCCCTACATATTTTAACTAAGAACCAACGAATAAAAATCAGGCACAATACTCTATGTCAAAATAATTCAAGATGTATTATTTAAAAGTTTCTAAATAATATTTTCTTTTCTTTTTTTTTTTTTTTTCTTTTTGAGGCAGGGTCTCGCTATGCAGTTGAGGCTGGCCTTGAGCTCACTTTTGTAGCCCAGGCTGGTCTCGAACTTGCACCGATCCTCCTGCCTCAGCCTCCTGAGTGCTGGGATTACAGGTGTGCGCCACCACGCCCAGCTTCTGAATAATATTTTCTAGTATCACTAATAGGTCATATAAACTGCTAAAACTACTTGCTTTTCAGTTCAGCAATACTAGCTCAACATGTATTGAGTTTTTATTATTTATTTATTTATTTATTTATTTATTTTTTGTCCTTTTGAGACAAGGTCTCACTATGCAGTTTAGGCTGGCCTTGAGCTCACTTTTATAGCCCAGGCTGGTCTCGAACTAGCAGCAATCCTCCTGTCTCAGCCTCCCAAGTGCTGGGATTACAGGCGTGCACCACCACGCCCGGCTGTATTGAGTTTTAAATTCTGAGTGGTATTATGAATTTAATCCTATCAACCCTGAGAGGTGCCCTCATTTACATTTTATAGTTAAGGAAACTGAGGAAAGGAGAGACTAAGCAATTTAGCTTGTGTTCCATAGCCAATTACTGTCAGAATTTCATTTCAAACTCAAGCAATCAACAATTAGGCATGATAAATCTTGAAAGCCACATAAAGTAAATGTCTAATAACTCTGAAAGTCTCACTAAAATATTTTGTTTCAATTTCTGTTCTATACTGCTTTAAAGTTTTCCAACTGCAAAGGGAACAGCAAAAAAAGGTGATGTCTAAGCTTCATTTAGTTCTCTACATATTCTAGTCTTTGTGCAATTCAAACATTAATTCTATAATACTAGGCACTTATCTGAAAACCTCAGTCTTATTTTTGAATGCAATGTATGTCTAATATCATCATGATCCATTAAGTGTTATATAATTGTGGCTTAAGCATATTTTCACATAGCTTATAAAAATTATGCCTTCTAAAATATTACTGTACTCTCACTTGTAAAATGTGGTACAGCATAAAGGAAGAAAGTATGCCTTCTAATTTCTCTAAGTTATCAAACTGTATCTATGCAAACTTTCATAGGTAGTTGTTTACATCATTTGGGTAGTATGTAACTTTTACAGCTTACAAAATTCTATCCATTTTGCTGTAATAATTGACTTCTTAAAATTCCAAGTCACAAATTTCATATATGTTTGAATGGAAACAGATAATAGCAATAGACAATAACTTTTTTTTTAGAATTTTTTATTTTATTTATATATTTATTTTCTTGTTTCAGAACGTTTTATTTGTTTATTCACTCATTTTTATGGCCAGCTCAGCCCGCCCTGAGGGCAGGGCTGGTGCTGCATGTGGTGCCAGGGATCCAACCACTGTCCCTAAAGCCGCCCAACCTTTCCTAAAGCAGGCGCTTTAGACCACTGAGCAATCCCGCCAGGCCCAACAATAACTTTAAAATCTGTCTTTTTATTTTAACAAGAATCAAAGAATTAAAAAAAAAAAAAAAAAAAGAAAGAAAAAAGAGAGGGCAGGGTGTGGTGGTGCGTGTCTGTGATCCCAGCACTTGGGAGGCTGAGGCAGGAGGATCGGTGTGAGTTTGAGACCAGCAGCCAGCCTGAACTGCATAGCAAGACCGTGTCTCAGAAAGACAAAAGAAAAAAAAAAAAAAGAATCAAAGAATTAAAAGTATTTGACTTATATTTGGGGCCTGGCAAGATGGCTCAGTGGTCTAAAGCGCCAACTTAGGAAAGCTTGGACAGCTGCAGGGACTGGGGTTCGATCCCCGGCACCACATGCTGTGCCAGCCCTGCCCTCAGGGCAGGCTGAACCGGTCATAAAAATAAACAAACAAACAAACAAAAGTTGTTCTGAAACAAGAAAAAAAAATTCTAAAAAAAAAAAAAAAAGCCCAAGCTGGATGTGGTGGTGCACACCTGTAATCCCAGCTCTTGGGAGGCTGAGGCAGGAGGATTAGTGTGAGTTCAAGACCAGCCTGGGCTACAAAAGTGAGCTCAAGGCCAGCCTGAACTGCATAGTGAAACCCTGTCTCAAAAAGACAAAAAAAAAAACCCAACAACAACAAAAAAAACCAAAACAAAAAAAGCCTGAATTTCAACATAGCAAGAGCCTAATAACGCAACCCATGAAGCTTTTTTTTTTAAACTTTTCATAATAATTTTTACTTGAGCATAATTCAAACCATTAATTACAAACAGTTAAGACCAACAGTATATTTATTTCAAATCACTCTTTCATTGGACCCTGAATTATATTTTATGGCAAAAGAGGAAACTACTATATTTTTGCAGCAAAGTACAAAAAAGTTCCTTGTTAGGTTTGTTCAAGTTACTTAAACCAAGGCTTAAAAATAATTCATGCTAAAACCTATTCACCAAATAAGCCCTGATTTTAGTTCTCTTTAAGTGGCCTGGATGATGTGGTTGCAATAAGAAGTTATAAACTACAAAGAAACTGGAGGTCTATGTGAGTTGATAACATCACACTGTTCAAAGTAACAGTAAATTAAATATTTACATTAGTGCAAGAAAAATATTCAATATATTTCTTTCTTTTCACACTAGCATTTTAAACAATGTTTATTAAAGCTGGATAGAGTAGCTCTTCAGCTGGAATAAGCAATCTGGTTCTGAAAATCTATCTTTATTCTATCTCCTATACAGAAACCACTGCTGACTTGTGTGTAAAGTTGTATGAAACACAACTGAAATTTTTCAGAGAGAGTGCAATGTTTTGTCAAATACAGTACATGCAAGCCAGGTGTGGTGCATGGTGCATGCATATAACCCTAACACAGAAAAGGCAGAGATAGGAGGACTGCCATGAGCTGAAGGCCTGCCTGGGCTACATCGTGAGTTCCAAGCCAGGCTATATGATGAAGACCAGTGAATGGGCAGGTAGTTTATTTGTTCCTTCTAATTCTGTACAGTCTTTTCCTGACCTCACAAACAAGTCTTCTGAAAATCATTATGGATTGAGAACCTAAGGCTGAGAAAATGAACATACTGCTGAGAAAAAGAAGGATTGGGATGCTGAGGTCCTCAGAACATGAAAGTCTCTGTTAAAAGGTTTATCATCATTAAAGGCAAAATTTTGGAAAATGAATGCTAAAACAAGATCAGTGACAACTTATGTATCTTTGGTATCCTTTCCATGTATTGTTTCATGCCTACTCTAAATTTTTAAGAACTCCTATGGTACCATTAGAAGTATATAAAGAAGAGTATGTTATGCTATCTTCTTCCAATTTCGGTTTCTTGGGCCAGCAAGATGGCTCAGCAGTCTAAAGCGCCTGCTTTAGGCAAGCTTAGGCAACAGTTCGATCCCTAGCACCACATGCTGCACCAGCCCCACCTCCAGGGCAGGCTAAGCCAGCCATAATATATTTAAAAAAACCAACAAAACAAAACAAAACAAACCCCCCAAAACCAAATTTTTGTTTCTTGTCACTCTAAGTCCTGATTCAGTGGTCCTTCATATGCTTTTAGTAGCCTGTGCAACCTCACTGGTACGGGTGGACTGCAATTTGAAATCCCAGACTTACTTTCTCATAGAAGTAGCCTCTCACTCACAGCTTCCTTTAAAACTTGCTATTGTACACATCACTTCCATTTTGTTTAATCAAACATCATATTCTGGTTTCTCTCATTTTGATCACCAACAGGACATGGTTACATTTTCAGAATACTTGAAATTAAGTATTTTATCAATGCTAAAAATTTTTGTAGAGGAAGCAAAAGGGATTAGAAGAATAGTGATAACTATCGCTGACTTCACTTTAAATAAGTATTCTAATACTATAGATACAATTACTGGAAAGGAGAAGGATTTTAAGCATTAAAGAAAAATGCCACGAATCACAGTAACCTTGAAGGTTCTTTTCAATTCCATTATTTTATGAATCCATGACTACTAATCAACAGAAATTGTAGCAGCAAAAAAGAATGCTTCGACAAAAGCACTCACATATTAACCACTGAAGTTACACTGTCCTTGTTGGAAGGACCAAAAAATAAAAAATAAAAATCATTTAATAGAATATCATAAATTCTTTAAACTTCTAAAGTAATACAACAAAGTGTAGGAATTGGATGTACCAGTCAGCAACTTAATACCTAACATTTATCTCCCAAGTTAAAAGTAAAAAATACATTTTTTTTTTTTTTTTTTTTTTTTTTTGTCTTTTTTGAGACAGGGTCTCGCTATGCAGCTCAGGTTGGCCTTGAGCTCACTTTTGTAGCCCAGGCTGGTCTTGAACTCGCACTGATCCTCCTGCCTCAGCCTCCTGAGTGCTGGATTACAGGCGTGCACCACCACGCCCTGCTAAAAAATACATTTTTTGTTGAACTTTTTTTTTTTTTTTTGGTTTCTTTGTTTGCAGGACTGGGGTTCAAACTCGACCTTGCACTTGCCCATTAGGCACTTATGCTGCTGAGCTATCTTCCTGGAAAAAATAGCTATTTTATCCTATTCTAATTTTTTTTAAAAAAGTTTTCTTGCCAGGCATGGTGGCACATGCCTATAATACCACCACGTGGGAGGCAGAGGCGGGAGCATCAGTGTGAGTTTCAAAACCAGCCTGGGCTACAAAAGTGAGCTCATGGCCAGCTTGAACTACATAGCAAGACCCTATCTCAAAACAACAGCAACAACAAAAAAGGTTTTCTTTGTACATATTTGTAGGAGAGTACTGATTCCATTCATGAGGAGTAGGAATAGCTGGTACATCTACCTGACAGGTCTTAATTCTCTCCTTATCCTTTTCCCTTTGCCCTCCCTACATCTCTTGGACCTCTTCACTATGTCTACTTTTTGCATACATTTGTAGTACTTAATGGTCACATCCTTCCATTCTTCAGAGAGACTTTTTGCATATGCAGAACATATTATAGTTTTTTCTTTCTTGCTTGCTTTTGCTGGGATAGGGTCTCACTATGTAGTACAGTCTGGCCTTGAACTGCTTAAGTAGTCCAAGTTAGCCTCAAACTCACAGCGATTCTCCTGCTTCAGCCTTCCAAGTGCTGAGATTATAGGCATGCATCACTATACCTAGCACATGGTTCCCCCTTCTTTGTGGGACTGGGATTTGAACTCATGACCTTGCACTTGCCAGACAGGCACTTGTGCCATGGAGCTATCTCCCCAGCCCCTGGTTCCCTTTTTAAAAAACATTCATTTCCCTCCCTTCCTTTCCTCTTTCCTCTAGGTCTTAACCCTCTTCCCTGCACTAAGTATCTACCTCACGAAATCCCATGGTCCATCTTACATTTTGCTCTTTATATTTTGAGTTTCTCTTTTAAGAGAAACCATGTGATAAGCCTGTGTGTCTCATTTATTTCACTTAGCATTATGGTTTCAGGGTATGTCCATGTGCCTACAAATGACTCAAGTAAAGCAAGAGAATGCTAGCTTCATGGGTCAACACAATAAAATTAAAACAAATTCAAGAAAAAAGTCTCAAATTAAAAAACTAAAAGAATTGGGAATTAACTTAAGAACAAAATATTCCAGTGGTGATAAGAAAGAACTTTGGCTTCTGCATGATCTTGAGTAAAAATGACCCAGAGATAGAGGTATGGGGGTGGGTGAAGACTGTGAGCAAAATTAAGAATATCCTAAAAAAGTTTCACTACACTTGAAGAACTTTGACAGTGCTATATTTTAGCCACTGGACATATAAAAACTATTACTCCAAAGCAAAACTCTATTCTAAGCCAGGTGTGGTGGCAAACAGCTGTAATCCCAGCACTTGAGGAGACTGAGGCAGGAGGATTTGTGCGAGTTCGAGACCAGCCTGGGCTACAAAAGTGAGCTCAATGCAAGTCTAAACTGCATAGCGAGATCCTGTCTCAAAAAGAAAAAGAAAACAAACAAACAAACAATGAACTCTATTCTAAAGATAAATTTTATTAAGTTATCATGAATTTACTACAAAGACTGAAGAGAAATTTAGATACAAATATAGACCATGATGCTTTATTTACAGGTAGCAGTAAGACAATGACACGCAAAAAGATTCCAATGAATGGAAATTAAATTAAATTACATGTAAAGTCTACAAAATGAAATATTTTATTTAGAAAGCCTTAAGGGAGGAACCTTAAAATAGCCTAACTGGCAAAACGAGTACCTGATTTGGGGAAAATACTGAGAAATTGCAAAAGAATGTTATACTAGAGAAAAAAGAAAGGAGGGAGAAATTTTCTATAAAAAGCTATCATTTACAACAGACAAAAAATAAGATTGGGGAGGGGGCTGGCAAGATGGCTCAGCAGACTAAAGCACCTGGTTAAGCAAGTAAGCAAGTTTAGGCAAGCTTACGAAAGTACAGGGACCATGGTTGGATTTCCTGTACCACATGTTGCTCCAGCCCCACCCCAGGGCAGGCTGAGCTGGCCAGAGTCAGGGCAGGGTGGCACATGCCTGTAATCCCAGTGCTGAAGATGCTGAAAGCAGAAGGATCACCATGAGTCTGAGCTGCGTAGTGAGACCATGCAACAACCAAATATGTTTAAAAAAAAATAATAATATCAGGTTCAATCCCTGTTTACAAAAAAAAGTACATCAGGAAGGTCAATACATGGTTAAAAAAAAAAAAAATAGAAAGGAGAGAAAATGCAAATAAATATACAGAAGAACAGAATACTGGACCATCCTCTGTGGTACCAGGAAGGATGTAGGTGAAAGTGACTAGAGGGTCAAAGCAGCTCGTGCTCAGGGAAACCATCAGCCTCTGACTATGCAGCATTTCAGTGCAGACACTAATAACAGCAGAAAGGTAATATAATGTGAGAAATTCTCTGAGCCAGCAGCAGTGCCTGATTTCATTATTTCTGAAAACAACTGTGCTTTACTAAAGGAGAAAAATATTTCTAATTCTATGAAGAGCAGCTCAAAATTCAAGCAACTTGCCAAATTACAAAGAGTCTATATAGAGAAAATAGTACAGTGATGCGAGAGTTAAACCTTTGTAAAGAAATGAAAAAGATATCTGGATTACACAAGCTACCTACAGGAGTATGCAAAGATGGATTTATTACTGACTTGGTAATAAATGATTGAGAAACTGAAAACTGAAATCTGAATATACGCAAGGGTAGCTATAAACAGCCTCTGAATTGCTTTATTTATCAGAATTAAGATTTTTTGAGATGTAAAAAGTGGAAAGTAATTTGAGTTTTCATATGTTACAAATGTATACAAATAAAGTATAAAGTATTTCTAGGTACTTGCTCAGTTTGTGCTTATGAAATACTGAAATGACAAAGCAGAAAATCGTGTCAATGTTTAAATCAAAACACCAGCCATTTTACTCTGTTAAATCTTAATACTGTCTCTCTCAAATAGTTTCAAATGCCAAATACTAAATGTTGCTTATGCTGCTGCCACCTACAATGTCATGCTTTTCCAGTGATACCTTAGCATGAGGACTATTAGGAGATCACTAGAAGATAGTGCTGTAGACAATGTTGCAGATAGTGCTACTGAAATAGCACACAAAAATGTATTAGACACAACAAAATGCATTAATTATATTGCAAAGAATTTTAATTTGGTACAGAAAACTGCAAATCCATATGTGGAAATGAAACAGTATAGTGGGTTTATTTTCAATAAAAATTCAATGTAAAAGATTTTAAGATCATGCATCATTGGCTGGCTGCAATAGGAAACATCTAACCACTAGCAACTACAGCAAAAATGAAATGGTCAGTTCATATGGAGAAAACAATGAAGACAAATCACCCCAAAGCAGTAAACATTTTGATAACACATGCCCACCCACACACTGTGTTGAACCAGGTGAGATTCTCTTGTTTATTATAAAAAAGATCAATACTGATACTTCTACATGGTTTGAACTAAAAAGTATTAGGACTAATATATTCAATTCATTTAAATGTATGATATATTGTAATATAAATTAAAAATATATATTCACTCTCCAAAATTTGTAATTCAAATAGTTTTTCTATCACATTAAAAACAGATAAGCTAATTGTATGGGCATTTTTACTTGCTTCCAAATTACTAAAATTGGGTTTTCTATGGATATATAATTTGTTTCATTCTTCTTGGATGTGGATAGAGAATATATAGATATATATATAGATATAGACATATAGATATATAG
Source organism: Myocastor coypus (assembly GCA_004027025.1). Lineage (NCBI taxonomy): Eukaryota > Metazoa > Chordata > Mammalia > Rodentia > Myocastoridae > Myocastor > Myocastor coypus. The sequence goes on along the minus strand of PVJA010012498.1, from coordinate 41,114 downwards.
AATGAGAATATATGTGTAGTAAGAATAAAGTCAAAAAGAACAAATTCAAGAGCTAGCAAGATAGCTAATCAGTCTAAAGCACCTGCTTAGGCAACCACAGGGACTGTGGCTTAATCTCTGGCACCACATGCTGTGCTGGCCCCACCTCCAGGGCAGGATGAGCTGGCCATAACATACATACATACATACATACATACATACATACATACATACAATTTAAATTAAAAAAGGAACAAATTCAAATTTGGTCAATAAGCAAATCACTAATATTCTATTGTAGTAAGATCAACTTCCTCATTTATTTATTTACTTCTTATTTATTTATTATTATGGCCGGCTCCGCCTGCCCTGGGGGGTGGGGCTGGCACAGCATGTGATGCTGGGGATCAAACCAAGGCCCCTGCAGTTGCCTAAGCTTGCCTAAGCAGATGCTTTAGACTGATCAACCATCTCGCCAGACCCTACTTCTTATTATTTTTGAGACAGGATCTTGCTATGTAATTCAGGATGGACTTGAACTCACAGTGATCCTCCTGTCTCAGCCTCCAGAGTGCTGTGATTACAGGCATGCAACACCCATGCCTGGTAGCTTCCTCTTTTTTTTTTTCTGTTTTAAAATTTTTTTCCTATTTTAAAACTTTATTTCTTTATTTCTTTATGTATTGCTAGCTCAGTCTACCCTGGGGGTGGGGCTGGTACAGCATGTGGTGCTGGGGTTCAAATTGCTGTTTCTGTGGTTGCCTAAGCTTGCCTAAGCAGGTGCTTTAGACCACTGAGCCATCTCACCGTTCCATTTTTCCTCTTTTAAATTAATGTAAATTCCTAGTTTTTACACTGTATGCTGAACAAAGCCTATTAATTAGAGATTAATCAATCAATTTTTTTTTTTTTTCAGGACCAGGGTTTGAACTCACGGCCTTGCACTTGGAAGGCAGGCACTCAGGCACTTGTGCCATGGAGCTATCTCCCCAGCCCCTAATCAATCAACTTAATAAAACAAAACCATATACTTCTGAAATAGCAGAAATAGCAAAGAGAAATTCTTGGTTGTGCCTAATGCTACAAAGATTAAAATATATTTTTGTTGGTTTTTTTTTTTTGTTTGTTTTTTTTTTTGTTTTTTGTCTTTTTGAGACAGGGTCTTGCTATGCAGTTCAGGCTGGCCTTGAGCTCACTTTTGCAGCCCAGGCTGGTCTTGAACTTGCACTGATCCTCCTGCCTCAGCCTCCTAAGTGCTGGAATTACAGGCATGTGTCACCACATCCAGCTCAAAGGTTAAAATAATTAATAAACATATTTTCATCTACTTAAATTGTAACAGCAATATAACAATTATATTTTTTGAAATATGGCTGTTCCTCTAAGCCCTTGACTGTTGTGCTCTAGAGAACCTTCCCTTACCAAGTCACCTCCTTGTTTTCTAGGGAGGCTACCATGGTACAGCAGAGATCCTCCACAAATCTGATACTGACTTTGTGCCATTCCAGATAGGTAAAGTATTTCAAACCTCTCTGTTGTCAGTAGAACATGCACAGTAGCAGAGGAGCTCAGCTTGGGGTCTGGCCCAACAGGGTGTATTACAGCACCTCTACAATCTGGGTAAACCACTACATCTCAGAAATTTTAACTTCTCTTGAAATGGGAGTTACTACTAGCTACCTAATAGGAATATTTCTGCATTACATGAAATGATATAAAGTGTTCATCAGCATGTAGTATGTATAACATTTACTTTCATTTCACTTTAGTAGAAACAGTAACCTCTCCATGAAAAAGAACTACTATCTGGACCTCCACTCATGAATGGGCTGTCACTCAGCAGGCAAAGCTCTCAGCCATCTCCAGATGCCTACCTCCTTATTACTAGACCCCAGTCTTTTCTTTAATATTTTCAGCACTCTGACCATTTCTGTGATTAAAAGATTTCTTTTTTATTTATTTATTTATTTATTTATTTATTTATTTATTTATTTATTTTTTTGTCTTTTTGAGACAGGGTCTTGCTATGCAGTTGTGGCTGGCCTTGAGCTCACTTTTGTAGCCCAGGCTGGTCTCGAACTCACACCGATCCTCCTGCCTCAGCCTCCCGAGTGCTGGGATTACAGGCATGAGCCACCATGCGCGGCTAAGATTTTTTTTTAAGTTCAGTTTTGGTGTGCCAAAAATGGTTTCCATTCTAATGCTCTTAGAATTTTCAGATTACTCTTAATACTGTCATTTGTCCATTTTACAACATCTTCTTTTAGTACCAAGGTAGCTGTTAAGCATTTTATTAGTTTATTTGGTACATTAAGTTCTCTGAATATTAGATTTTAGTGTCTTATGATCTTATTTCTTTACTATTTTTATTATTTTCAATTCTTTAGAATTTTAACTGCCCTTACACAATTATATTTGAGCATTTTAAAGGTATTATGGTGTGTTGTAGTTCAGAGCGTAGGTCACAATAAACTTTATATGTGGGAGGGCATAAAGCAGGGGCACTAAAATGCATTTTTCTTGCTTTTGTTGTTAATACTTTATGATTTATATTGATTTTAGGATTTTAAAATTATGTTTAAAATTTTACAAAAGGGTGGGAAAAAGGCACTTTCCTTCTTATTTCTTTCTTAATATTTATTAGTATTTGATGGCTAGTAATTTTAGCAGTTGGGCCATAAAATATAGAAAGAGATCTATCATATTTTACGTCCCAAATAAATTGAAATAGATCATCTTTACAAATATCAATTTTTTTAAACAATTCAATGTAGCAGTATAAAATAAGCCATATCCATTGTCTCACTTGAGGCTCCCCCCAGATCAGGCCCTGAGACAGAATGAATAATCAATTTGGGAGCTTTAATGTGATTGAAAGGAGTCAGAGAACACATTAAGAGAAACACAGGTAGCTAACACAGGGCACACAGTATAAGCACTGTACCTGGGGGAAAACTCTGGCAAGTGGTGTAGGGCCTAAGGCTTAGAGTGTACAAGCCAGGGCATGTGAGTGTGGGGTGTCTTTATAGCTGAAATTTGCCAATCACAGTTGAAAATTTTCAGTGGCTTCCAGAAGCTCAAAGGCAATTACCTAGCATATGCTGGTGCTGGCCTCTGGAAGACTGATGTGCACAAAACAGCAAGGGCTCCAACAGCCTGTGAGCAGAGCACTCACATCATTTATTAGTAGAATCATTAGGCATCCACAAGCATCATAGCATTTCATCGGTCAAAGTGAACAAGCCTGAATGGTAGTGAAACTCTGGCCAACTAGCTTTACCTAGAACCTAAAGGCATGCTAAATACATCCAAGCATTATTAGTAGTACAAGAGCTTTTAACCTTTTAATTGAAGATGTGAATAGAAATCTGATACTAGAATGCTCGCAAAAACAGATAAGTTGAAACAGTATACACCAATGATCTCTTTTAATCTTAATCATGACAGATGTGGGCAATAACCCAAGCAGTAGCATGAACATTAGTCTCTAATTTCAAAGATAGGAAGAATTACCCAAAAGAAATAGTCTAGCAATTGTTCTAATAAATGGCTTGTTCCTCCAATAGCTTGAAGGTATATGCTACTTTTTTTTTTTTTTTTTGTCTTTTTTTGAGACAGGGTCTTGCTATGCAGTTGAGGCTGACATTGAGCTCACTTTTGTGGCCCAGGCTGGTCTCAAACTTGCACCAATGCTCCTGCCTCGGCCTCCCAAGTGCTGGGATTACAGGCGTGAGCCACCATGCCCGGCTTATGCTACTTTTTTTTTAAAAGTGGATGACAGTCATTTGGACGGTCCACAGATATTTCTTTGACTTGATACTTCTTCAAGCTATATAAAATTTCTCTCAGTTTTGAATTTTTGCCTTAGCTATTTACAACCTTTCTTGGTTCCTCTTTAAGGTCTCCTAAAACCTCAGAGCCTCCTGTTTTGGAGATTCTTCTATACCATTTTTCTTTCTGGGGTCAAGGAAAGGTGCTGACAAAAGGGTTTAGGTCCAGGTCCAGATCTTGACATGACAATAATGTCAGAGCTTTTTTTTTTCCCCAGTAAATAAGATGTCAAATTACTATTTCTGGGACTTAATTTTGTTCAATGTGTGACTCTGGATCAGAATTTACACTGGAATTGATGACTCGAACTAATTGGATGGGTAAACTGTGAGCATACTGAGACACATAGCAGTGTCTCTGGTCACATATTACTCAGTCATATGGATCTAGTAGAAAGTAGTAAAGTTTTTTGTTTGTTTGTTTTTGTCTTTTTGAGACAGGGTCTTGATGTTTAGTTCAGGCTGGCCTTGAGCTCACTTTGGTAGCCCAGGCTGGTCTCAAACTCACCCTGATTCTCCTGCCTCAGCCTCCCAAGTGCTGGGATTACAGGTGTGCGCCACCACCCCTGGCCCAAAAGTAGTAAAGTTTTGAAAATTAAAATTAACACCAAAAATGCTAAATATATGGAAGCTAAGCACTTATACCAAGATCAATATTTACAGCTATGACATGAATTTGTGGTAATGATTATTTTTTGTGGAGCACGAGGAAGAAAAGGTGGAAAGTAGGGAAGTGACATAAAGAAGTAACATTTCCCCTTGAATATGAACTATGCTGTTGTTATGGTTCGTATCGAGTTGCTCCCCTCCCCCACAGCCTCATGCAGTCATGGGGCAGACTTCTAGAGTGTGGGATTATGGGTGTGAGTGCTATGCCCAGCCTGGGGTGGAGAGCTTGAGTGCAGTTTAAGAGAGACAGACTTGCTCTCTGCAGCAATTGTTGCTGCTACTCCTCCATTTTGCTATCTGCTTTTTGTTGATGCCATGAATGGCTGCTCTCTACTACGTGCCACGCTACCTTGGAGCCAGATGAGTATTCACTGAAACCTCCACTGACTGTGAGCCAAATAAACCTTTCCCTCCTTCATTTAGGGTGTTTGGTATTTGTCCCAGCAAGGAGAGAAGAGTAACCGAGACAACTGCAAATCATATTACTGGCGTCAATGCTACTAGCATTTTATTTCCTTTCTCTGAATTATATTTTCACAATTTGGCTAAGCGTCAAGTCTACAGTAACTGCAGAGAGTAGTGTGCCAGAATTTGTTAGGATACCTTTGGTATTAGCCTGTGGGCTTCTGGGGTTGTAGTGTAGGGCTGGGATTTGGGACTGGGATTAGGAAGTGGGTTTTGGGGTAAAGACAGAGGTGAAACAGAAAAGTGGCAGGAAATGAGAGTAAGTGATTAAGAAAAACATTTTCTTTCTTAAAATAAATAAGCCTGAAAAAGAAGTACAGCACATTAAGGAAAGCACTTAGGAAAAAGGAATTAAAATGAGTTTTTGTATATTCTAAAAAAAATTACAATATGAAATCATATATTATTAATAACATCTGAGTAAAAAGTTTATGTAGAGTATTACTAATATCTTATTATCTCAAATTCTAACAACAATAGAATTTTACAGCTGGAAGGAACCCAAGCAGTGCCTCGTGTCTTCCCTTTGTTTCAAGGTTAAGACAATACACAGCATAGAGGCTCATCTGTTCAATGTCATGGTCAGCAATGAAAGACAAATGCCAAGATCTCAGTTTCTTTTAAATATTCTTTCCACAAATAATTTAAAAATATTATTAATAAAAGTGTTTTATTAAATTCTCAGCACTTCTGACTTGAATTCTACAATACCTTCAACATGAATAATACCTTCAGGAGACATTGTTAGCACTGGGCACCTCTGCATCTGAACATATTCCAAATCTGTACATGTGAGAAAACATGTTTGGATATGGCTACATATTAAGATCTAAGCCATGACTGTAGGTATGCTTAACAATTCTGTTAATGTGGAACATATCTGAATTACTGTGCTTTGATTTGCATTTACAGCAAGTCATCTGTCCCAAAGATAGAGCTACTTTCTAAAAGGCATAGCTTTGAAAATTAAGCCAACTTAGGAAAAAGAGGAAAGTGGAATTGATGTGCCTTTTAAAAAATTACTCCAACATTCTAAGTCAAAGATTTTACTTCTTCTTATCTTTCTATATTTTTTCTTTGAGTCAGTCCTACTATTCAGTATAGGCTAACTTTGAACTCACTTATGTAGCCCAGGCTGGCCTTGCACTTATGGTAATCTTTCTGCCCTAGGCTCCTGAGTACTGAGATTACAGGCCCATGCCACCATATGGCAGTTTTTAGTTTACTTTTTTTTTTTTGTACCAGAAATCAAACTCAGGACCTGGCACTTGCCAAGCAGGCCCTGTGCTTTCTGAGCTACATTCCCCAGCCTAGCTTTTTTCCTTTTCAGCCCTTCCACTGTGTCTAGTGTTTAGATACTCATTTCTCTGCAAAAATGCATACAAATGTGTGTGTGGGGGAAGCACTTTTATGATTTTTTAGTAATCTGTAAGAGATTTCTAGGCAAGAATAAAACCTGAACTCATTATTAAGTCATCCGAGTATATAGTTGGGGAGTGGCCAGCGGATGGCTGGGCAAGTGCATTATTATCTATACTAAGCATGAGAAATGTTTTGGGGCAAAAACACAATAAGATAATCATATTTGTAGCACAGGTTTCCTAAGAAAATGTGTTTTGTTTCTCCTCTGGACACTGGACAACACTTTCTCGGGGTGTGGAAACCACCTCTGAACCTCCAATGAGGGCCCAGGAAATGATTCGTTCCTCTGGGGAGAGCTCTACAGACACAGTGCCCTTGGCCCATTGCTCAGGACTTCACTAATCAGATGTTCAGCATTCAGACTGCTCTAACATTCCTACACATGGGAGACAATGTAACAATTTAGCCACAAAATTATAAGCTTTGAAAAGACTTAAAAACATTTTGCCCATTCTGTGAAATCTATATCTAAATAAAAGTTAGGAATTACTGAATTACGGCAAATGCCACATATTTCCCATGAATAATGTTACTTAGTCACCAATAAAATCTCGGTATGGCTGATGTCCTGATTCTTACTTAGCAGAGACAAAAACTGAGACTAAGAAGCAAAGCTCTAGCCCTGGTGGAAAATTTAAAAAAATGGAACAGCAAGTCTGCATATCTTTCTATCTTTCACCTGGTTTCAAGCTAAGTGAGAAAAAACAAAACAAAAGAAAAACAAAAACAAAATATTTAACAGCTCTAACAAAGACAGAATTTATGGTGTTTAAAAAAAAATATTTGCCCCAGTTAAAGGCACTTCCTTCCTGCCTGCCTGCCTGCCTGCCTTCCTTCCTTTCCTTCCTTCCTTCCTTCCTTCCTTCCTTCCTTCCTTCCTTCCTTCCTTTCCTTCCTTC
>PVJA010012498.1:16925-33750 GCA_004027025.1 Myocastor coypus | reverse complement strand
CTTGTAGGTCCTTTAATCCACTGAGCTATTTGGCCAGTTCTGCCGTTTTATTTCAAAGTGATCAAGGTAAAGCTTTAAGATATCAGTATGACATTAAAATAGAAGAAGAAATTGAGACAAAAGGAAATTATAAATGACAAAGGTTTAAAGAGTTACAAAAACAAATTCTTAATATATTATTGTGATAATTATACACTAATATTAATATATACCTGCTTTACCAAACAAAGTTTATTTAAAATATTATTACTAGAACAGAAACTGCTGGAAAAATATTATAACATCTTGAGGTATATGATGATGTGAAAAATTTCAATACTTTCCTTTCTAACCAGCATGGCTTGAGGTAAGAATACTTTCTTAGGGGTTGGGGAGATAGCTCCGTGGCACAAGTGCCAGCTTTGCAAGTGCAAGGTTGTGAGTTCAAACCCTGGTCCCGCAAAAAAAAAAAAAAGAATACTTTCTTAGAAACTTAATTCCATCTACCAAATAACTATATAAGTAAAAATATATTCTCAATTCCAAAACAGTGTTATCACCAAAGAATAAAAAATCTACAGGTAGCTTAGGAAGTTTGAGAGTTTGAGTTATTTCCTATTTAAGAGAGTAATCCAGAAATTCTGCAAAGATAAAAGGAATATATACAGATGTCTCCAGTTCTTAACAAATTCATGTGTCAAAGAGAGTTTAATTCAAAGTGAATTCACTTCAATTAATTTTAATAACCTATAATGATCATATTACATATGGAAAAAGGAAGCAAATTATAAAAATGTCAAACTTCTAAATATCAGCCCTGTCCAATATAATGCCTATAAAATCAATTTCAAGCATATCTTTTCAAGCACATTATTTATATTTTGTGGCACCAAAAATCCAATCCATGCTCTTGTCCTCACAAGATAAGTGCTCTACCACTGAGCTACACCCTTAGCCCTTTTTATTGTGACATGTCTTGAGAAGTTGTCTAGGTTGGCCTCAAACTTGCATTATTTTTATTCCAGTGTCCCGAGTAGCTAAGATTACACAAATGTGCCACTATGCTCAGTTCAATTAGATATTTATTCATGGGAAACCAGTGTGGAGAGTCCTCAAAAAGCTAGGACTGGAGTTCCCATTCAAGCTAGCTATTCCCCTTCTACAGGGATATATGTGCATATATATTTATAGCAGCACAATTTGTCATAGCTAAATCTTGGAAACAACTAAAATGGCCCACCAACTTAAGAATGGATAAAAAAGATGTAGTAATTTTATACAGTGGGGTATTATTCAGCTATAGAAAATGATAAATGTAAGGCTTTTATAGGTAAATGGATATGACTTGAGACCATACTAGTAAGTGAAATAAATCAGACCTGTGTATGCAAACATTATATTGTCTCACTAGTGTAAGAACCTAAAACTCTACATAAAACCTGAAAGGTACAACAGATACTGTAAAAGGGAAAGAATCTATTCAATGGGAAGGAAAAACTGGGATAAGGAAAAGGACAAAAGAAAGAAAAAAGATATATTTATTTATATATGCAGTATAGTGTGGCTAAGTTTACTGCTGATTTCTGCTGACCTACTGAAAAGAGCAGTTAAATTTTAGATGTTTTTCTTCTTTCCAATTTCTTTTCTTTTTAAAAATTAGAATCAGAACACAAGTTTACTATTTGTTCATTTATTTACATAATTTTATGGTTTTGTTTGCATTATGGTCGGCTTAGCCTGCCCCTGAGCCAGGGTGGTGTCAGGGACCAAACCACAGTCTCTGAAGTTGTCTAAGCTTTCCTAAGCAGGCGCTTTAGACCACTGAACCATCTCACCATCCCCTCCAATTTCTTTTTTTTTTTTAAACCAAGTTCTCACATTATATCTGGTGATCTAAACAAGTAATTTAAAGATAACATTATATAGCACTTTCTCACATTATATCTGGTGATCTAAACAAGTAATTTGAAGATAACATTATACAGTAGAACAATCATTGTCAAATTCCTATTATTTTGTTTAGTGAAATTCTGAATCATTTCTAAAGTTTTTATTTTTTTATGGGTGTCATTTTGTATTCTCTTTTTATTTTATTTTTTAAAGCATGTATGTATGTATGTATGTATGTATGTATGTATGTATGTTATGGCCAGCTCAGCCTGCCCTGGGGGTAGGACTGGCAGAGAATGTGGTGCTGGGGATCAAACCTTAGTCCCTGTGGTTCTCCTAAGCTTATCTAAGCAAACACTCTAGGCCACTGAGCCATCTCGGCCCCTTAAATTACAATACCAATTTTTCCTAGGAAAAAGTAAAGCCTATTAACATAACATAAAAATAGTGTACAGTATAACAAGATTTACTACAAACTTAGTTTTTATCCTATATCAATACTGTGATATAAATTCCTCGCTGGTAACACAGAAATACTTGGGAAGAGGAAGGAAGAAGAAGAGAGGGAGGAAAGACAAGGAATGAAGGGGAGGAAAGAAGGAAGGAAGGAAGGAAGGAAGGAAAGTGGAGGAAAGGAAGGATTCATTTCATATGCCTTTAAAATAACTGATGTGGGAAGGGTTCAAGGTTAAGAAGCTTAACTACATACAACTCAATACCATTTGCATGGGATGGCATTAGTCAGCAAAAAACTGTGATTTCTGATCAAGGCTGGTGATTTATACTTTACTGAGAACCTGTTATTTCAAGGCCAGACTCTTTAGCGTCTTGTGAAGAAGTGAAATTATACGTGACATACATTTTAAATTTTCCTCTCTCTCTACATATTTAAATACCTTTCCTTTTTTTTGTTGCCTCAAACTCAGATGTTACCTAGCATTATGTGTCCAAACAGGTTATAGAAAATAAATAAGTATCACTACCTCAACTGCTTTTTTTTTTTGTCTTTTTTGAGACAGGGTCTCGCTATGCAGTTGAGGCTGGCCTTGAGCTCACTTTTGTAGCCCAGGCTGGTCTCAAACTCGCACCAATCCTCCTGCCTCAGCCTCCCGAGTGCTGGGATTACAGGCGTGAGCCACCACACCCGGCAAATAAGACAATCTATGCAATGAGCTTAACTTTGCTAGTGTGTGTTTTCATCTGGGCTTTGTCATTGTTTTTTTCTCTCTCTGATCTTTTTTTTTTTTTAATTTTTAATTTTTAATTTTTTAATTTTTTTCTTGTTTCAGAACCTTTATTTGTTTATTCACTTATTTATTTATTTATTTATTTATTTATTTATTTATTTATTTATTTATTTATTTATTTATTTTATGGCCGGCTCAGCCCACGCCCTGAGGGCAGGGCTGGCGCAGCATGTGGTGCAAGGGATCGAACCGCGGTCCCTGAAGCCGCCCAAGCTTTCCCAAGCAGGCGCTTTAGACCACTGAGCCATTCCGCCAGGCCCCTCAACTGCTTTGTAATTCTTGAAGAACTGAAGGAAAGCATATTAACTTTCGGAGGACTTTTTTTTTTTTTTTGGTCTTTTTGAGACAGGGTCTCGCTATGCAGTTGAGGCTGGCCTTGAACTCACTTTTGTAGCCCAGGCTGGCCTCGAACTCCCACCAGTCCTCCTGACTCAGCCTCCCAAGTGCTGGGATTACAGGCGTGCGCCATGACGCCCTGCTTGGAGGACTATGTTTGAAAATCCAATTCCATGGGGCTTAGATGCAAGTCCACTCCTAATTATAAATTTTTAGTAAAAATCCTAACAACTCCCTTCTCTTTTTGCTTCTCAAAGATATCTCATAATATATCCAATTCTTTTGAATATATATTTTAAAAACACCTTCCAGTGATATTTCACATGACCTCTGAAAATATCACTTCTGGAAAGTTTTCTCACCTGATTCTGAGCTGTCATTACATTCTGTCTATGTGTATAATCCTTATATTTACTGAAACACTGGTGCACATTTATATAATTAACACCTAAAGGCACTAAAGAAGTGCACTAAAATCCTATGTAGAGAATCAAAATGCAGATTTCCACAGCTGGGTTAGTTTCTATAGAAAATACCCAGTCTTTTTCACATGCATCCAATGTTGACAGCCAAGGTGCCCCAGACACTTTCAGGACATAAACAAATTCTAAAAAGCAAATGAACTTCCCCTGAAATGCAATTTTGACTGCTTAGCAGTAGCTTCCTGGAGCACCAATGCCACCAGGGCAAGCTCAGACTGTGTGGATTCAAATCTTTGTACTAATTACCTATCTTACCTTGTACTTTAGTTTCCCCTACATGAAAATAGAGACAAGACTGATATTTACTCGAGTTGATGAAAGGATTAAAAGCATTAGTATTAATAGTGGTACCTAGCACATGGAAAGCTTGCATAAATACAGTAATTGTCAAGGAAATAGTGTTATGGGCATTATGTATTTGCCAGCCCAGATCTGGGAAACATTATTGGGGGCTGAATTTTAATAGTGTGTCCATGAGTAAAGATACATATACACCTACATACACAAATGTGCACACACACACACACACACACACACACACACACACACACGTTATTTTTTTAAGGGATACCTAACGATATGGGAAAGTGCTTTGGAAAAGCCTTTATTCACTCATATACATATACATTGCCTTTACATATCTCCTTTGCAAACTAAGACTGAGACTTTGTGATGGTGATATCCATAGTGGTACTGAGGAATAAAAGCTATTTGGTATATAAGAAAATGCATGGATTTGGAAACAATATTGTTTGAGACTCTATTAACAACTTGTGCCAGAGGCAAGTTTTAGCCCCCCTTTGTTTTACCCTCTGTACAGTGTGCACCAATGGCTTTTACTTTGTAATGTTTCTGTGAAGATTACAGGAGATAAGGGATGTAAAAGTATCTGCATCATATAGTAAACATTAAAGAAATGAAATGTGATGTTCCAAGCTAGCTGCCCAAGTCCTATTTAACTCCTTTACAGTTAAATGACAGTATGAACAGTCAAGAAAAACTTCCTGATTTGGTATGCTAATAATATTTCTCCTGCACTGGCTCTGCACCATGATGGAAAAAGCTGTGAGTAGAAGGAGGAGTCCACAGACAAAAATCAGAGCTCTAGTAGATGAAAGTCTTACCAGAGGCAAGAATGACATTAAAGGAACACCAGCCATTTCAATGTCAATATGTACTTACACAAGTGAAGGAATACTCAAGTTTTCTTTCAGTCTTTTTCTATGTCTGTTTATCTTTAAAAAGACCAACTGTATAATTTTTTCTTCAAAATTTGAAATATATAACATTTTCTCCAAAGCATTTTCTCATGTCATTAAGTATCCCTTAAAATAATTGCAGTGGCTGTGTAGTATTCTAGTATATTGTTCATAAAGAATTACTCTTTTTAACAAACATATGCTGTTTTTAAATATTCTCTATTACCTAAAATACTGATTTTTTTTTTTTTTTCTTCTTGTTTCAGAACTTTTGTTTGTTTGTTTTATTTTATTTTTATGACCGGCTCAGCCTGCCCTGAGGGCGGGGCTGGCGCAGCATGTGGTGCAGGGGATCTATTACCTAAAATACTGAACTAAACATATTTACTAATACTTGTATATTTATTTTCTCAGGGATTAAATATTTTAAAAATAATTTGCTGAAGTATCATGAGCATAATAAAAATTAAACATTGTCAACTGAAGATTTCACAGCACTTAGTATACTCACAATGTTATGGAAATCTATTTCTACTTTCTGAAATATTGAATTTTTAAGTTACTAATGGATATTGAAATTTAAGAAGTCTTCAGTGCATATTGTTCAACTTCTTCCCAAATAAAAGGGTCATAAATTTATACTTTCATCAGTGGTGTCTAAGTCCCTTTCGTAGGTCTCTTACATTAACAATGAGAAGGCTTTTTTTTTTTTAATCCTATTTTTCTTTAGTTTCAGTGCTTATTACTAAGGTTTTAATTTTTAGCCTATTTACTTGTGACCCGTGCTTCTTCTTTTCTGAATTCACCAAATAACGAGAATTTTGAGAAGCAAGTCTAAGAAACATCTGTTACCATTTTTACGGTAGTAGGTGCTCTGAAGGCCTTTATATAAGCCACCTGAATTTGCGCTGGAGAACAGACACTGTTGAAAGTTTTTAGCAGAACCAAGTAGCTTAGTTTTGTTGTTAAAGAGGATTAAATACCAATTTTGGTGAAACCATTTTATTGGTCATAACAAGACACTAGGGATTTACAAAATAGTAACTAGAAATAGATAAATTAAAGAACTATTATACTACATTTAATAAGAAATAACAATATGACAATTTCAAAACATGTTAGTAGCACATTTCCAGTATTTGATACAATGCGTATTGTTGTCCTCCTAGTAGTTATACAGCGCACAGGGTAATTTTTTCTAATCATTATTAGAATTACTATACTAAAAGAAAAATGAACAGATTTTATTTTATTTATTTATTTATTTTTTTGTCTTTTTGAGACAGGGTCTCACTATGCAGTTCAGGCTGGCCTTGAGCTCACTTTTGTAGCCCAGGCTGGTCTCGAACTCACACTGATCCTCCTGCCTCAGCCTCCCAAGTGCTGGGATTACAGGTGTGCGCCACCACGCCCGGCTAAAATGAACAGATTTTAGATTCAAATATTAACTTACAAAGTTCCTTGTGTATTTAGAAGTGACTGCATCATCCAGAGTAACTGAAAATAAAGGAACTCTAAAAATCATATAGCCAATAATAGTGTATTAAGTATTATAGAGTTAAGTACTTAAGGAATGTCCTCCTATATGCTAGGAACTACACTAGGCCTGGAGACACAGCACTCAGAAAAAGCTTTACATTTTAATAGAGTTAACTTATTCAATAATTAAAAAAATTGCTAAATTTGTGACTTAAGAGATAGATAGATGTTATATCTAATATATATATTAGATATGATATATCTGCCCTGGGGGTGGGGCTGGTGCAGCATCTGGTGCTGGGGATGGAATGGCAGTCCCTGCGGTTGCCTAAGCTTTTTCTAAGCAAGTGCTTTAGACTGCTGAGCCATCTCATTGGCCCCAGTATATCTTTCTTATAAATAATTTTCACTCATTTTTGAATTAGACAAGCCTTTTATTAATTAAATGAACATTTTTAAAGTGCAACTAAGTAACAAACTCTATGCAGGGGGGCTACATGTACACACTACAGACAAAAAATAAGCTTGTAGACCCTGAAAGAGCCCATAGTTACTGGAAAAGTTTAATTTGTAAACAAACTTCTAGATAATGACTAAAAGAGAAGAAAAAAATATAAGCTTCATTTGAATTTTCATGAAAAGATTCTTACAGACATGACATTTGAGATTAATTTTGAAGGACAACTCATGAGGTAGACAAAACCAAAGAGGGTTCTGAGAAGTTGCTCGGGCCTCTCCGACATTTGAAATCTCTTTTCTGATGCCTATTAACAAGAAATTCTGCACTTTTAGTGCATAAAGGTGGTATAAGGCCTATAAGAGCTAAGGCTGAAAGATAAAACCCAGGCTAAAGTACCTTGTGAGCTGTTTCAGAGTTAAAGTTTCAGTGCATTTCTTGGGGGACATATTGGTGGGTTTTAATTCTGGGAATTATATGATTGTATTCATGCTTCAAGGCAATTCTTTTGGTGACAAACAGCTTACCAAACACTTCAGTAGGGTATAAAGTAGAAGGGAGACCATGCCTGCTACATCCTATGGGTTGCATATGTGGTTCCTCTGCTTAGATATACTTTCTTCGAAGGACTTTTACATATCTGAGTGACTGCAGTTTCCTCTTTAAAGCTTGTGCTAATGGTCATAAATCAGCTAACTGTGCTTCAAGTATACTAAGACCACTTGTTCTTCAGCTACAGTTTACACTGTCATATTATTATCTGCCTCAATAATTTTATCCTCAACTAGTACGAATTTTGTAAGGGCTATTATTATTTTGATTTTGATGACTATATTATCTCTCCTATCTAGAACAGGATTTGGAATACAGAAGGTATTCAATAAAAATCACTAAAATGAGAGCTAAGTATGGGGCTTGGGGTTAGAACAGACCAGTTAGCCAGTGAAACAGATCTGAATGAAAGCAAAAGGGTGACAATAACCTTTGACAGGATAGTAACATGGGAGCTGCCTTGGGGACTTAACTAATTGTTACAGAAGACAGGAGCTCAGTAGAGGCAGTGGTTCTCAACCTTTCTGGTGATCTAAACAAGTAATTTGAAGATAACATTATACAGCAGAACAATCATTGTCAAATTCCTATTATTTTGTTTAGTGAAATTCTGAATCATTTCTAAAGTTTTTATTTTTAATAATTAACTAGAATGTAAGAAATTGTACTTTTTTTATTATTATTATTATGGCCAGCTCAGCCTGCCCTGGGGGTGGGGCTGGCATAGCATGTGGTGCCACGGATCGAACCCCTGTCCCTGCTGCAGCCTAAGCTTTCCTAAGCAGGCACTTTAGACCACTGAGCCATCCCGCCATCCTGGGTTTTTAAAATGTATCTTGTAGGTCTAAAAATCCTAAATTATCTTTCATTTATGCAGCAGTATCAGTATACTGTTACAGTCCTTTCAGGATATTTTCAGTAAAAGTACAAATTTTGCTAGCTTTCATACATTCCTACAAGTTCATATCATGTATCAGAAGACATTTACCCTATCTAGGTATGCCCTTAAATATAGATAGATAGATAGACAGACAGACAGACAGACAGACAGACAGACAGACAGATAGATAGAAAGATAGATAATCATGCTCTTTGAAGAAAGGCATTCAAATCTTAAGTAATGAGTCCTATACTTTTCAGACAGCTTACTTTAAGAATTTATTTCCCAGGCGTGGTGGTGCACACCTATAATTCTAGCACTTGGGAGGTCGAGGTAGGAGGATCAGTGCAAGTTTGAGACCAGCCTGGGCTACAAAAGTGAGCTCAAGGCCAGCCTGAACTGCATAGTGAGACTCTGTCTCAAAAAGACAAAAAAATAAGAAAATAAACAATTAGTTATTCTAACTCAATTGCCCAGCAGCACAAATACATGAATGAGGGAAACTTATTTCCTTGTGGTACTAGCAAGGATTCAACTCAAGCTTGCACACATTAAGTTCCCAAAGCTGGCCTAAAATTCTCAAACGTGATCACCTTGCTTTAGTCTCCCAAGTAGCTGGGACTGCCTACCTTGCCTTACAGGAAAATACTTTAAGGCGATACACAGGGAATGGTTTATTATTATTTGCTTAACAAAGCTCACTGTGTATTTCCCTACTTTAAGAACGTTTTTTTCTTGTGATATTAGGATTTTTACACTGAGTTACAACCCCTCAATCTTTTCCTTTTTTAAAATTTTGAGACAGGGCCTCCTTACATAGTTAAATTGTCCAGACTGAGCTCAAACTTGATATTCTGCTCGGCCTAGGTTCCCAGGAGTCACAGGCTTTCATTACCATACCTAGCTTCAGCTGTCTCCAAATCTTCCAGTTTACTTCCTACATTTCCAACAATTTACCAGATCACACTATTATGCACCACCAGTGTAACAGGCCAAACAAAAAATTATTAAATAAAATTTTTAAATAATCCATCACTAGCCGGGCATGGTGGCTCACGGGAGGCTGAGGCAGGAGGATTGGTGCGAGTTCGAGACCAGCCTGGGCTACAAAAGTGAGCTCAAGGCCAGCCTCAACTCCATAGTGAGACCCTGTCTCAAAAAGACCCCCCCAAATAAATAAATAAATAAATAATCCATCACTAAATAAAGCAGTCTTTGATATTAAATTATAAACAACACAAATAGCAACAAAAACAAACTACATAAGTCTAAAAATATGTAAAATCAAGAAAAGATAAATGAAATGATGTTGTTACTAGATTTATATAAATATGGAAAGGTGACATTTATATTAAATAATATAAGCATTTATACACAGCCATACAGAATTTCAGATAATTCATACACGTAGATACATAGATACAGATACAGATACAGATATAGACATTGTGCTTCAGACAGACATCATAACATTACTGGAATTTAAAAAAAGGTTGACTATTTGGCCTCAATTGAAAGTTACAGAAATCAGAAACCCAGAAGACAAGGCCCAACCATGTTTTAACTAGCTTTCTACCTGCTTCTGATTAAAAATTTGAGCACTACTGAGGTAACCTCAAGAATAATAACAGAATTTTTTTTTTTTTTAAAGACAAAGTAGAAGCAGATAAGATGATTTAAAGATGTCTTAAACAGATAAGAATCAAAGCTTTGGCACTATACATGGAACGGATTGTCAAAGACATTAATGGAAAAGAATAAAACATCCCTAAATACTCTCTATATAGAAGGAATTCAGTATTTGACAAGAGTGGCTTTTTTTTTTTTTTTTAATTTTTAAAGAACCCAAAATAGTGATACAAGGGGTTAGCGAAATAGCTCAGCAAATTTCACCAAACAAAGAATAGGAATTCAACAATAGCTGCTGTATTACATGATGCTATCTACAAATTAGTTAACATTACCAGATATACACACAGTGTAAGATTTGTTTAAAGAAAAACAAAACAGTAACAAAGAAGTTCTAAGAAATTCAAAGAGGAAAAAGAAAAAAAAATCAGAGTTAAAAAATTAAGCATTAACTGCTCCTTTCTGAAGACCAGCAGAAATGGTCAATATAATTATCTAAGCTATTCTGTATATATATTTAGGTATATTTTTCCCTTCTTTCATTTGTCTTTCTTTCCTCATCCCTGTGTTTTCTTCCCATTAAACAATTTCCATTTCACAGTCTCTACTGTACCTTTTATATCTTTTTTACTTTTTTAATTTTATTAATTTTAATAAGAAAGAAATGTGAGGCAGTTTTAAAACAGACTAGTAGGAAAGTTATGATAATTAATACATTGCATATTGTTGTCTTCATAGTAGCTGTTCAGAGTACAAGATGCAGACATGATATCTTTTCTAATCCACTGTACCTTTTAGACTTTCATTACTCTTTCAGGTTCTTACATCAGCAAGACAACACAATGTTCACACATGTGGATCTGATTTATTTCACTTACCAGTATAGTTTGTAACTGAATTCATTCATCTATAAAAGGCTGAAGTGTATTTCTTTCTTTCTTTCTTTTTTTTTTTTGTTGCTATTGTCTTTTTGAGACAGGGTCTCACTATGCAGTTCAGGCTGGCCTTGAACTCTCTTTTGTAGCCCAGGCTGGTTTTGAACTTGCACTGATCCTCCTACCTCAGCTTCCCAAGTGCTGGGATTATAGGTGTATGCCACTATGCCCAGCATGAAATGCATCTTTTTTATAGCTGAATAATACTTCATTATGTAAAAATACCAATATCTTTTTTATCCATTCCTCAGTTATGGGCAAGAGTAGCACTTTAAATAGGGGAGAAAAAATTAAAATAATAAATAAATAAATAGGGGAGAAGTGTAGAGGCAAGTGGTAGGAACGTATACACAATGAACCAATGGACCAAATAAATAAGTAAATGGGATACCATGTAACTGAGGGAAATAGGAAATACACTTTGATGAGAAAAGGCAAAACCCTTCCTAAGCAAGGCAAACATCACAGAAAAAAATGAATTAGAGAAAAATATACTTTTAATATAGAATATGAATAAAAAGACAAATGACTCTAACTCAGAAAAGCTATCCCAAATTGAAAAGATTAATTTATAATGGCTGAAAGATGTGAATGAGCATTCTTGTGTGTGGTAGTAGAAGGAATGTTTATTAGGTATACAAAAGGGTATCATTTAGTTTCACTTATTTAAAGATAATATTAAAACATTACAGAGATATTGCATAACTTTTTTTTTTTTTTTTTTTTCAGAACTGGGGGATTGGACTCAGGCCCCTTCTCCAGCCCAATATTTAATAACTTTTAAGTATGCAAAATACACTTGAAAATACAGTCTGGTAAAAGTGAAAAGAACAATACTAAAGATGACTATAAACACAAATCTTATTGAACAGGTGATTTAGCAGCATTCATTTTAAAAACAAGTATATTTTGTATTTCTAAGGTAGGAAATTATTCTGTAGGTATACCAGAAAATATAATTAAAAATGGCAATGATTGGGGTCAGGGAGATAGCTCCATGGCACAAGTGCCTGCCTGGCAAGTGCAAGGTCATGAGTTCAAAGTCTGGTCCCGCAAAAAAAAAAAAAAAAAAAAAAAAAAAGGTATACTGTCCACTGATTTTTTGTTATTACATGTTTTCAGTAAATAATGTTTATATTACTTAATGGAGCAGGTACATATATATAATACATTTTAATTTCTTTTTTGAGTTCTTGTCTTAGTTACTTTTTACTTGTTGCTGAGACCTGGATGCTCTCTGCCCTGTTCCACTCAGCCTTGGCCTGCCGAATATGGACTGAAACCTCCAGTAACTGTGAGCTAAATAAACCTTTTCTTCCTTCATTTTGGGTGTTGTATATTTGTCCCAGCAATGAGTAAAAAGTAACTAAGACACTCCTTCCCCTGTCTTACCTCCCATCCCTCTATCTACTGATCCCCACCCCATTTGAGAAAGCTCTCTATGCTTCTGAGTACTTTGTTTTGTCCTTAAATTTGCACTGCTCTTATAATAAGAGAAACTGACATTTAAGTTTGTGTGTCTCATTTCTTTCAGTTAACATTATGCTGTCAGGTGCATCTATATCCCTACAACTGATTTAAGTTTATCTTTATGTCAGACTAGTAGTACTCCACTGTGTGTAAATACTAAAATTTTTTCTATTCATTTGCTGGTGGACATATAGAATGCTTCCAAGTTTTAGCTGCATGAATCATGCTGCTATAAATCTGCCTCTACATGTAGCATTGCAGTGTGATGTCTTTCACCCATTCAGGAAGTTATCTGCGAGTGGAATGGCTGGATAAACAGGATTTCTAGTACTATTGTTTTGAGGAATCTCTACACTCATCTCTATAGTGGTTCTACTAGTTTATTTCCACCAATGATTTAGAAGGGTATTTGAATTCTCTTTTTTTTTTTTTTTTTTTTTTTTTTTTTTTTTTTTTTTTTTTTTTTTTTTTTTTTTTTTTTTTTTTTTTTTGTGGGACCAGGATTTGAACTTATGACCTTGCATTTGCCAGGCAGGCACTTGTGCCACAGAGCTTGAATTCTTCTTCTTCTTTCTTCTTTTTTCTTCTTCTCCTTCTCCTCCTTCTTCTTCTAGGCACTTGTGCCATGGGGCTATCTCTCCCACTCCCCCTATTTGAATTTTTGATGGCCATTCTTTCTTGGGTAGAGTGTTTTATCTGACAGTTCTTTAATGGCCAGGGATGATGAGCATTTCTCCTTGTATTTACTGGCCATATGTACTTCTTCTGCCATTATAGTGTGGATTAATAATAATAAAAAAACCCTGACAAATCTAAAGATTTATGACAGACAACAATATGGATAAATTAGGAACTATCCATCTATTAAATGCCTAACTACCAAAAATTAAAAAAAAAAACAACTATACCTTATATAACATTGTAAACATGATAAACACAAAGAATCAGAGTGTAGTAGGGCTATAAATAGTTCATTAAAAGATATTAATAACCAAACAAACATGAAATTTTTTTCTTTCTATTTAGGTCAATCCCAAAGGTAAAGTGGCAAATCAAACACATATACCATAGTGATGAGTATCTAGTTTCCTTCTATGGAGTAAGTCCTCAACTCATGAACACCCTAGTTGTGAACTGTCACAGTAGGAACATATCTCCTATTAGAACTTTCACTGATGCTAACAAATCACAGAATCAGGTCTCATGTCTGCTGGACACTGCCACACCTAAGCTACTGTGTGCTTACTGCACAGTGCAGCAGTGTCCTGTGTGTTTTTATGATTTACATCTTGCATTTGTGTCAAGGGTATGTAAGACTCACTTCATCACACTTATGAATGAATCCAATTTAAAAAACATCTTCCTGGATCAAAACTGGTTTATAATTTGGGAACTTACTGCACAAAAGAAAATGTACATATTATCTCTATTCATATATGCTTATCTCACCACATATTTAAGAAACATTAGTTAACATTCTGTTTGGGATTAGAGGGACTAGTTGCTTATGGTATAAATTTTATTCACAATACTCAAGTGTTCTATTAACATTACTAAAAATAAAATAAAATAAAATAAAATAAAATAAAATAAAATAAAATAAAATAAAATAAAATAAAATAAAATAAAATAAAAATAAAGGTTTTCAAAAACCCCCATCTATATAAAAGCAAGGTGACGCTAGCAAAAACTGCCAAAAAAACTTCTTTTCAGAACTCTGGAAATTAAAAGCTTGCAAGAATCCCAGGAGTGTTTATTCAAGAAAAGTTCACTCTATCCAAAAATAACACCAAAAAAGACAGAAAAATATACAAGGTGGCAAAATAGGGGAGAGAGTGAAAAAGAAGAGGGACACTCTAAGGGAGGAACTAAGGAAGGGAAGGAGAGGGAGAGAGATAGAGACATAGACAGAGACAGAGACAGAGAGACAGACAGACAGATAGGCAAATAGGTAGAGACAGATATCAGTAATGGAACTCTTAGAAGGAGAGGAGGAAAACATAATATTTCTGACTGTTGTAAAAACTTTTACAAAAATAATTTCAAAGTAACAATATGAAGATTGAAGAAGATTAAGTTTCATATAAACTCAAAAGAGTTTTCTGCACTCAAAAGAGTCTTCTAGACTAGAAGACAGTCATAGTCTAAACATCAAAAGTAAGGAGAAAGGTAATCTTGGAAGTAGTAAGGAAAAAACCCAGATTCATCATATGCTAAGATATCTACAGTCAGATTTGAAACTAATCCTGCAATGGAAACCACGGGCCTAAAAAAGCATTGCGATGACATACGTGAGAGTGAAAAACATTGTCAACCAAAAATTTTACCTCCAGCAGAATTATTCATCAAAAGTAAATGGGAAAACAAAGACCTTTTATACAAAATTAAAATCTAAAAGACTATGTTACCAGCTTTTTGGCTAAAGAAATAGAGAAGAAAATCCTTCAGGCTGAACTGAACGACACTAGACATTAATTTTAAATCCACACACAAAAAAAGGACCAGTAAATGTCACTCTCACAACACTCCCTTTTCATTAAAAAATGAACACATAATTTAAAAGTGTTGATAAACATAATGTATGACAGTTTATAGGACAATAATACAAACTAGAGGGGGAATGAATGGAACCATATAAGATCAAACAGCAAAGTTCTGCATTGAAATGAAATTAGTATTAATCTAAATTATTATTATTATTATTATTATTATTTTTATTTTTTTATTTTTTTGTCTTTTTGAGACAGGGTCTCGCTATGCAGTTGAGGCTGGCCTTGAGCTCACTTTTGTAGCCCAGGCTGGTCTCGAACTCTCACTGATCCTCCTGCCTCAGCCTCCCAATAAATAATTTTATATTAAAATTAATTATAATCACAAGAGCAGCAATTAAAATAATTAGTGGAAGGCTAAAGAAGAATAATAGCTGTGATTTTGACACTAGTCTGGGTATAAAGTGAGTTCAAGGCCAATATAACGAAATTGTGTCAAAAAGTCCAAGGACAAAAAAAACCCTCTAAAATAAGTAAATTAATGTAAGATAGTTAAGATTGTTATATAGCTACTTTCTCTTTGTCCATTAAGAAGCAAGTCTTGTGCTAATATTTTACAGAAGGGCCAGCCAAATAGTTCAGCAGATTAAAGTGCCTGCTTAGGTAGACTCAGGGGCCTAACATGCAGGCCATGCCCCCAGGGAGCAGAGATGGACACTGGGCGTAGTGGCACACACCTGCAATCCTAGAGCTTGGGAAGCTGAAAACAGGATGATCACTATGAGTTTGATCTGTGTCATGAGACCCTGCACACCTTGTTCTAAATATGTAAAAATAAAATAATAAATACTACTGTATAGAAAGGATAACATACAACATATATCTTCTACTCTGTATAACTGCAAGGAAGACAATACATAATGTATTAACTACTGCAACTATCTTAATGACTTGTTTTGAAACTCAGTTTCATTTTTTTTAAAGGACATAACTGCAATAGGGAAAAGTATTAAGGGAAAGGATAATATAACTGTGCTACTAATTTCTAGCGACCTATTAAAAGGAATAATTAATGTTTAATTGTTTGATCAATCTTGCATTCTACCATCTGGTAATCTGAGCAACTTCACTGAAGATAATAAAACATAATAAAACATCCACTGTTAATTTCCTATCATCCTATTTTGAAATTCTGTATTGTTTTTGTTTTTGTGTTGTTTTGTCTTTGTCATTATTACTGTGTTTTCTTTCTCTTCAAAACAAAAATAGAAACCATCCATAAGAGTGGGGAAAAAGAAGTGAATTTAAATGATGTGTTGATGATATTTGTCAAACAGAAAAAAAGGAGGATACAGGAACAGATATTGTAAGGAAGGACCAACAGAAAATGGTCAAATGACAAATATCAGTGTTATGTTAAATATAAGCAGAATTAACACTCCACTCAAAAGACCAACTGCAAGAATCACCAAAAAATACAATGCAACTATATAAATTTAGAACAAATATACATTAGATCCAGGGAGAAGAATAGGATGACAGTATAAGGATGAAAACTATGGAAACAGTGACCGAAAGAGAGCTGAACAGAAATTGGTACTCAAGGGGCTGGGGAGATAGCTCCGAGGCACAAGTGCCTGCTGGGCAAGTGCAAGGTTGTGAGTTCGAACCCTGGTCCCACAAAAAAAAAAAAAAAAAAAAAAAAAAAAAAAAAAAAAAAAAAAAAAAAAAAAAAAAAAAAAAAAAAAAAAAAAAAAAAAAAAAAAAAAAAAAAAAAAAAAAAAAAAAAAAAAAAAAAAAA
>PVJA010012498.1:0-16825 GCA_004027025.1 Myocastor coypus | reverse complement strand
AGACCAATTTAACTAATCAGAAATATATGTACTTAATAACGAAGCCAGAAAATACATCAAGCAAAACTTCACAACTCATAGAAGTAAAGGAAGAAATAGACAACTTATTAGTAGGAGATATCACTTTTTTATTCAACTTTTAATAACTAATACAGTACCTAAGCTGAATATTAACAGGGGAATATACATCAACAGCATTACAAATGCACTACACTTAGTAGACATCTATAGGATACCTCATCTAACAAGAATACAATTTTTTTAATTGTGCAAAAAAGTGTAGAAATTCAATAATATTCCGAAATATTCAATGCATCAAATAAAATACAACAGAAACTAAATATTTTCAAGCAAATGAAAACAGAAGCTGAATATACCAACACTTAAATGATTCTGATAAAACAGCACTTTGAAGAAAATTTCTATAAATTCCCATGTGAGAAAGACTTTTAAACCAATAACCTACACATTCCCTTTATAGTACAAGGCTACAATAAAGGAAAAAAAAAAAAAACTAAACTAAACTTAAAGCAAATATAATGGGAGAATGAAGACAGAATCAGAAATAAATAAGGAAAAAAACAAGAGAAAAATCAATGTCCCAAAGTTGATGAACTGGAAATACTGGCTAGATTGTTAAGGAAAAGGCTCAAAGTACTAAAGATCAGTAATAAGAGAGGCTATCACTAAAAACTTTATGTCAATGAAAATAATTACAAGAGTACTATGAAGAAATGTGTTGTTGTGACAATGTAGAAATAACATTAAAGAGTTTTATAATTTTAAAATGTTCTGTAAAGTGTATCTATAAAAGTTTACTCTTGCACAAAAGGTAGAATATTGCATATTTAAATTGATTTTACTTTATCACAGTAACACACGTATATAGTTTATGGAGTAAACTAATATAAAAAGACTTATAGTTCAAACCAGCTTGGTCTAACATATTCTTTATTCTCTATTTCTCAGAAGCAACTGTCCTCAACTTTCTCGGTTTTTCCTCTGAGAAACATTTTTTTTCTAATTTTTTTCATTTATCAATTATAAAAGTCACTGGTTCCCTCCTTATCATGTAGAATACCTTTTCTGTACCCTTTTTTTTTTTTTTTTTTTTTTTTTTTTTTTTTTTTTTTTTTTTTTTTTTTTTTTTTTTTTTTTTTTTTTTTTTTTTTGTGGGACCAGGGTTCGAACTCACGACCTTGCACTTGCCCAGCAGGCACTTGTGCCTCGGAGCTATCTCCCCAGCCCCCTTTTCTGTACCCTTATTCCACATTCCTACTAGTCTCTGATGTCAAAAGAATGCGACAGTTTTGTGTTAAGTGACCAATGCTTACATGGCTTGTAAATATTATAAGCCAAAAAGTGAATTAGGATGATCTTTCCTATTTTACCTGAAAGTAATAATTGGATTTTTCCCCATGTACCCAGTTTTTAATGTATTCACTGTAGTTTTTATGCCTCCAACATCACTGACTGTATATCCCTAATTTTTTCTTCATATGGGAAAATGTCTGAATTTCCATTGTTTCTTAGAAAGCTCACCTGAAAAGGGCTGTTTCCAGGCCATAATCTAAACCTGGTTTCAAGCCGGGCATGGTGGCTCACACCTGTAATCCCAGCACTCAGGAGGCTGAGGCAGGAGGATTGGTGCGAGTTTGAGACCAGCCTGGACTACAAAAGTGAGCTCAAGGCCAGCCTCAACTGCATAGCAAGACCCTGTCTCAAAAAGACAAAAAACAAACAAACAAACAAAAAAAACCCCCAAAAACCTGGTTTCTCCTTGGCTTACTGAGCAGCAGCCACATATGCTGGAACCTTTCCTTGTCTTTTTTTCTAAATGAGACACTGTCTACTCAGTTGTCTGTTTCTTCATCTTTCCAGGCTCATTTGGCCAACTGCCTGCACAGTGGCAGCTGATCATCTCTATCCATGAAATGCATCTCTGAGGTGTGGGCAGTTTCATTCTATTTTGCCATCACACTTGATTTGCCTGGATACTGCATCCCATGCCGTTGCTCTTCTTACACTTTATGAGTACACTTCTTGCATACAATGAGCACTGGACATCTACGTGACACATTCTAATTCTTTTTACTTTTGCAACCCTGTCTTGCCTTCCATCATTAGCTCTACTTGACATTTACCAAAGACCTATTACCCTGTTTCATATTATCTATCTTACATTTTTGCCTCTTTACGTTGTTTATACTTTGGGTTTGTCGCATAAAAACAGGCAATATTTTGTGCTTGCTTGTGTGATTTCACTTCACATCATGGTCTCAAGGCCCATTTATCTTCCTTTAAATGATTCAAATTGCTGAAAGGGTGGCTTTTGGGGTATAGTCTAAACCCTTCTAATGGCTGAGTAGTATTCCATCATTTATCTATGCCAACTTTTCCACATTCATCTTATGATGGATATATAAGCCCCTTCTCAAGATCTGGCTATTATGAATTGGATATATATGTATCATTATAATATGATGTGTTTAATTCTTTTAGGAAGATACAGTAGAAAATGAATAGTTGGACCAAATAGATTAATAATTTTAGTTTCACTCACTCCAACAGTGTAGAAGTGTTTAGGTTTTTACCTGAGTGTTTCACTTCTTGATTTGCTCCTTTTAGGAGTGTGATGGAACCCGGGTATTATTTTAATTGGCATTGTTCTTATGGCCATGGAAGTTGAACAGGTTTCTATGTATTTATTAGCCATCTATAGTTCTTGGAAATATCTATTTAGTTACACTAGCCATATTTTGGACTGGGTCTTTTATGGGGGCATGGTAACTGTTTAGACATCTTTTTTTTTTTTTTTTTTTTTTTGCGGGGCTGGGGTTTGAACTCATGACCTTGCACTTGCCAGGTAGGCACTTGTGCTACAGAGCTATCTTCCCAGCCCCCAAGGTAACTGTTTATACATTCTGAAAAGCAGTTCCCTGTCAGAGGCATAAAGGACAAAATCTTTCTCCTCATAGTATAGATTGTCTCCTCAGTCTATGTATGCTACTTCCTTTGCTACACATTTTTTTTTGTACCAGGGATTGAACTCAGGACCTTGTGTTTGTCAGGTAAGTGCTTATTCTACTGAGCTAACTCTGCAGCCCCTATAAAATTTTTTGATAAAATTCATGTCATTGATTCTCGAGTGTCATTTCTCCTGCAAGTAAGGTTCTATTCAGAAAGTCCTTACTTGTCCCCATGTTTTCAAGAGTTTTATTTTCAGAAGATTGCTTCTACTAATAGCTAAGACTTTTGTCCATTTTATTTTAATACATGCTGACAGAGAGGAGTCTAGATGCAATCTACTGTATATATACACCCAGATTTCCCTGTATCATTTGTTAAAGAGGTTAACTTTCCCTCCAGTATACATTTATTTTTTAAATTTTGCCTCTATGTCAAAGATCAGATGACTGAATGTGCCTTGGTTTTTACTGTATTCTCTTTTTTTAAATCTAGTTAATTCTTTTTGTTATTGTTGTTGTTCCTGTTTTGTTTTTTGAGACAGTATTTTGCTTTTTAGTGCAAGCTGGCCTTGAGCTGTCTATGTAGCCCAAGTTTGAACTCATACGAATCCTTCATTGATGAGTCTGAACTCATAAAAATACTCCCAAATGCTAGAAGTATAGGATTTGTATCCTCTCTTCTTTCAACAGCTCCACGCCTTTTAAAAAAAGTATTTATCAATTCCATGCTATTTTTATCACTGTAGCTTTATAATATAATTTGAAATTCATTGCTCAGCATTGCTTTTGCTATTCTGGGTCTCTTTGGTTTCCACATGAATATTAGTTGTTGTTATTATTTTTTTCCTAGTTCTCTTAAGAATGCTATTGCTATTTCAATTGGGACTATCTTAAATCTGTGTATCAGTTTTGGCGGTATGGCTACTTAGACAATATTGGTTCTGCCTAGCCAGAAATAGGAATTATATACATATTTCCTGATGTCTTCTTTTTGAAGATACTATGCTTTTCATTATAGAGGTCTCTAACTTTCTTGGTTAAGTACTAAGTATTTAATTTTTCTAGAGGCCATTGTATATGATATTGTTTTCTTAATTTCTTTCTCTGTGGGTTCTTAATTGGTGTTTAGGGCCACAATTCATTTTTCTAAGTTAATATTGTATGTTGCAAGTTGCAAAATATCACATCATTTTGAAGAAATCTGTGTATAAGTGGAAAACATAGAGAAATCTAATGTGTTTCATTCACTAAAACTAATCTTTTATTTCTGTGATTCAAAATATTATTTCTCAAATAAATTTCTAATCTATGGTGTTTGCTTATTTCTTGCTTTGATTGCTGTTTTTCCTTTTCTTTTTATTTCTATTTCTAATCGGTGGCCCTATAGGTAAACCAAAGCACTTTTTTCATACTTTTTCTGTACTTTATTTTTGGTCTCTGCTGCTTGTTTTATTTTCTTGGAGTTCTCCACAACTTTTTCTTTCATGCTACTAAAATTCCTAGCTTTTTATTCATGTAACATTTTTAATTTCAATATTCTGTTTTACAATTAAAAAATTTTAAATAGAGCCAGGTGTGGTGGCTCACGCCTGTAATGTCAGCACTTGGGAGGCTGAGGCAGGAGGATCAGTGCAAGTTCAAGACCAGCCTGGGCTACAACAGTGAACTCAAGGCCAGCTTGAACTGCATAGCAAGACCCTGTCTCAAAAACAGACCAAAAAAAATTAAAAAAAAATAGTATCTTGCTCTTATGTAGTAGTCTTAATATTTTTAATAATCTTAAGGATATTTTCATCATCTCTTTCTTGCAAATTGTGCATTTCTTTTCATTTCTTAAATTTTTCTGAACAAAGTTTCTTTCAAATCTCACTGTACTACTTTACTGTTGTTGGGTAATAATTATGTTCAACATTGCCAAAGGGAAATGAGTGTACAGCATTTGTTAACTAGTCGATCTCATTGATTTAATCAGGTCAATCAGTTAAGATAGCTTATTCTCAGAAGGGCTTCAGATTGTCAGAATCTGAATAAGAGCTCACCTAAGAGGCCTCAAAACTGAATTGCTATTTTCCTATTCTGCTTTGTGACACAGGTTAAAACTTGATTTGAGCAGGTGCAAAACTTACACAAATCTCAAAATCCTTCTCAAATTTTTTGAAAAATTGATATGAGAATACTTCTACACTTACTTTTTTAAATTCATTTTAATGCGAAGAAAAGATAAAGTGTCAATGAAACAGTTTCAAAACAAGTTAGTAGGATAATTACAATAATTAATATCATGCATATTGTTGTCCTCATAGTAATTATTTAGAGGATAGGATGCAGACTTGATATCTTGTCTAAACAGATTAGTACAAATATTTATTTTCAATGAACTAAGGGAAAGTAGCTGTATATCTATCTTAACTCTCTTATGTATACATATGCATATATATTTTTTTTCTTTTTCAAGTTTCTAATACTAGGAGAAAATATTATACCACGTCTTATAAGTAGATTGCAAATCAAAGATACATTCTATCGAGGCCAGCAATATCCTGATACACAAGTCAGACAAGGACACAACAAAAAAGAAAACTAGAGGTGAATAACCTAGATAAACAAAAATGTTCATTCAAAGGAAAAAGAAAAAAAAACAAAAACCCTCAAAAGAAAAACAAAATTCCCAAAAAACAAAACAAAAAGTTGAAAAAAGAGTAACAGTTTATTAAAGTACTCATTCACAATTAAAATAATTAATCCATGTGTAGAAGGATAGCTAAAGACATATTAATAAATCTAATATATTATATTTACAAAAAGGACAAAAGCCACATGAACATCTTAAATGAAGAAAAAGCATTTGTCTACTACTCACATTAAAAACTATTAGAAAGATAATCAAGTAGGAAGGGAGGGTCAAAATGCTCTTGTTTGTAGACAATATCATCTTATATACCAAATGCTAAAAGTTCCAGAAAATATTGTTAGAAGTAATAAAGATGTAACATAAAGTTTCAGATTATGAAACCAGCATATGGGGCCATGGAAGTAGCTCAGCAATCTAAGTACCTTCCTAAGCTCGTGTAAGGCCCCAGGTTCAATCCCTGGTATCACATGTCATGCCAGCTCCATCTCAGGCTCAGAAACCCATCCACCAAGACAGAGAATGGTGGTATATGCCTGTAGTATCAACACTGGGGAGGCTGAAACAAGAGGATCACTACAAGTCTGAGTTGTGTAGTAAGACCTGTACCAAATACATTAAATTAAAAATAAATAAATAACTAAATACATACATACATACATACATACATACATACATATATACATAGCATACAAAAATCAGTAGCTACCTCATAAGTGCAATAACAGTGACAATATGGAAGCAACCTAATGTGTCCATCAACAAATGATGGATAAAGTAAATGGGATACCCTCTCTTCTGTGTATTTTCAGGAAGAGAAAAACAGTATGATATTTTTCCAACAGATGACATTACCTTTGTATGGAGGACCATATCATAAAAGTCTCTCTATACTGTGGGCTCTTAAGAAATTGAAAATCCATGTGTAGCAATCTCCGTAACCAAGATTTTCTAAGCAGCAGCTTACTGTAACAGTCTGGAAGAAACTGGTCACCAATTTGAGCACTTCTTGAAATTATAGAGAACACAAGTAACTTGTATTACTCCCATGGTATTTCCATAAGTTTAGTACAGTATTTATACAAGCTTTTCTTTTCCCCAAATATCTATTTCATTGTTTATATGTTTTCTATCTCTCTATCTCTATGGATACATCTATGTCATATATATAATTTCAGCCTCTATAAAGAAAACACTATGTTTTATGATAACATGTAATAGACTGGAGGATATTATGTCAGGTAAAATAAGCTAGGTATGGAATGACAAATACTGTGTGATTATGTGGAATTTTTAAAAGTTAATCTTAAAGAAAGATTAAAACAGTGGTTACTCTAGGCTAGGTGTGTGAAAGACACGAGCAGGAAAGAAGAAGAAAAGGAAGATACTGATCAAAGGGTACAAAGTTTCAGCAAAGTTAGAAGATTAAATTTTAGTAATCTATCATATTATGCAGTGATCACATTTAAATATTAATGCATAATTTATCTCAAAATTGGTGAAGTAACTTTTAGTGTTCTCACCATAAAACATGATAAACATGTAAATTTAACCAGCTTGAGTAAAACTTTATGATTTGTACATAGATGAAGACATCACACAATGCCACAGAAAATATGCAATTGTTCTCAAAAAATTAAAAATCTAAAATGTTATAATTAAAACTAATGCTTTTAATTTTTTAATATTTTTATTGCTTAAATTTAAGAAACTAATACTTTTAAAATGTGTCAATTTTTAAGAATGTACTATTCAAAATAAAGTACAGATTATTTAATGTATTTCCATAGATACTCACAGTTCATTGGATGTTTTATGCATCCTACTTACATTAAAACACATAAGAAAAAAAGGAGTTTGCATGACATAGTACCTTAAATTTAAGTTTCACAATGACTTAGGTACATTCAGAACTAGAAATGATTTTGAACTACTATTCAGATTGTCTTTATGGGATTCAAAACAGCATTTAATTCATTCTCTCTGAAGATTATATAGGGAAATTATGGCTAATTACCTTTACAATGGATGACAAAATAAAAATAAGCTTACAAAGTGAAAATGGTGAGTTATTTCAGTGTGATGTACAAAACAATGTCCTTTTATTTGCTTTTATTTAAACCAGTTTATATCTTTATATTTTTAAATCACTACTAATTACTAGCATTTGATGTTCTTAATTTAGTTTTGTAAAACAGTGTACTTGTTTTCTAAAATTCAAAATAATCCATTTTCATTGTACCTACACAGATACAATATAAGTTAATATTTAAGTCACAAGTCTAATGGAAAGCAGTTTATTTTTTTAATTTAATATTTTTATTGTTTAAATTTAACAATGGTTATATTACAAATTTTCATCATCAGAATGGAAAGCAGTTTAAAAGAGCACTAAACTAGGAATAAAATAATCTGGGTTCTAGTCCATTATCAGTATTTGGGTAAAATAACTGCTTTGGGTCTCACTTTTCTCTGATACTTAATAAACATGTATAGTAGACAATCTCTAAGGGGCTTTCTTGCACAAGCACTTTAATTACGTCAAGGAAAATATTATCAGAGGGAGAATAATATTTACTAATTGATAATGTGGGCTATGGACTTAGTTTTACAACTCCAGTGCTTGGGTTTTATTACAGCTATTCAGCCATTAACATCAAACAGCAGCTTAACTTCAAAGGCTGCTTAAAGTGAAAGATATGTTAGAGCCTACCTAACTTGGGAAGGGCAGAATTCTAGGCAGAGGGGTGTACAAAAACATGACATCCATCATATCCTATCAGCTGGTTTATTAGAATGGATCTGGAAGGACACTTTTAACAGATAAAGACAAAAAATGAGGGTGCTGCATGAGGAAGAAATAAGACTCTAATAGGAACACAAGGAAGGAGTATGCAGGGAAATGTGGAAAACAACAGAGTGGACCCACTTGGAGGGAGCACATGCTCAAACTGAGAAATAATAGTTGTTAATGATGGGTCCAAAATTAGTTCAAAGACTGTATTTTGCAATTGGAAAGTAAGTAGCAATTGCTGTATATTGAGTAAGAAGAAACATTTGTTAGCTGACAAAAGGATTTAGGGAAAATGGGCATAGAGAAGAAAGAAAATTAGGAATAGTTTCACAGTGAATAATTATGCATGCATAGGATCAATAGGTGCTAGATTCAATGAACTGGAGAGTGACTATATATACTTTCAAATTTTGAAGCTTTAAAGCAGCTACCTAGAGCTATGGCCACTGATGAACCCTCATGTTTCAATCAAGTTATTTACTGATGACTGTACTTGTTTAAGTATGTCAGACATTAAAGGGAATAGCTACATGGCCAGAGATTTTGCCAGGAAAAGATTCCAAATCATAAATGATGGTCATAATAAATGTATTCAGAACGAGATATCACATCAGGCCCTGCTTAATACATCAATTTTTAAACTTTTCTAACATCAAATATCCAAGAAACTTTATTTTAGCCAAAACTTTTAACTTTCCCTCTTACAATTTAGAACTTACATAGGACCATTTCTTCCCTACATTCTCAGACTATAAATGAAATATGAAGATACAGCTATACAGGACACAATTTCCTGAGTTCTTCATTTGTAAAAAGACATTATCTAGAATGCATAGAAAACATGATTCAGTAAGTTACTAAAATCGCTCTGAAAGTTAAGCAATTTCTTTCCACTTAACTTGCTGGAAAAAAATGGCCACTTGAGAATGTTTCTAATGACTTCCTTCATCTCCTAATTCTGATACTCCTCCCTATGATAAGCACAGGCTAGCAACCAGATAGTTCAGAAGATGTGCAAGGCCACAGAAAATGTTGGGAATCAAGAAGGATGAAGCGTTCAACTTTGTTGTTCCTGGGGCTAACAGAGGATGGAGGAACTGTGGCTTAGAGACTTGACAGCACTAACAATACTTAAAGCCCAGAGAGTTCTTCACCTATGATGAAAGAAAGTACCACCCATATGTGTGATCCTAGATTTTCCCGGTCTTTGTGGAAAACAAAGTCAGTCAGTGGTCCTTTATATCACCGAAAACTATTTATTTATTTATTTATTTATTTATTTATTTATTTATTTTTTGTCTTTTTGAGTCAGGGTCTCGCTATACAATTCTGGCTGGCCTTGAGCTCACTTTTGTAGCCCAGGCTGGTTTCGAACTCGCATGGATCCTCCTGCCTTAGCCTCCCAAGTGCTGGGATAACAGGCATGCACCACCACGCCCGGCTTATCACTGACAACTTTAATCCAAATAATCATTTTCCTGCCTCAAGAAACTGAAGAAAATTGCCCATTAGAGTATTTAAAGGTCACGGAACCGAAAATACTAAACCTCCTTTCAGCACTCAAATGAAGCCAAGGAAAATTAGAAAATATAATAATAATAATAACAATAATAATATACTCATTAATAAAAAGAAGTAAAGACCTAAAACCTAGGGGACTTCTAGTGGAAGGGAGCCTAAAGGTTAGGCATTCATGTGTTAAAACTAAAAGTAGGGGCTGGGGAGATAGCTCCGAGGCACAAGTGCCTGCTGGGCAAGTGCAAGGTCATGAGTTTGAACCCTGGTCCCACAAAAAAATACCAACAACAACAACAAAAAAAAAAACTAAAAGTAAATGAATAATGATTAACTGACTGGGTATTTGTAATATAATACCTAGTAAGGATTCTTAAAGAGATACGGTATGGGGAAAAAGCTAATAAATCTAGAACCAAAAATAATGAATGCCTTAGCAAAACTGTGGAGTTAAAAAAGAGGGTGAGGAAAGTAAGATATTCTGTTGGTCTCAGTTGGGAGGGAGAATAGAAAGGGGAATTAATATAATAAAGCTTTTATTTAGCAGACTAGAAAATAGTCAATTAATGAGAAGCTTATTTGGTGTGTACATTTTATGTATAATTCTGGAGAAGTACATTTTGGGCAATGAAAATCAGAATAAAAAGATTTCCAAGTTATCGACACATATAGGAAAATATAATGCATAAATACAGGTAGTTATGGATTGGTTTAAAAAACATAGGTCACATAAAAAAAAGAAGTGAATCTTCCTGGCTTTAAGAGACGTTTCAAAATATGTATTTACATATGTATACGTGTATATCTCTATATTTTTCTGCCACAGATCTATCTAAAGTTAAGATAAATTAAGAACTGGGCATGATTAGTAGAAATTAAAATCAAATTTAACTGAAAGACTGGTAGGATTTTCCTGTTTCTGGTTGTGTGGAGGAAGTTGATGTGTCTGGGAGATCCCAAAGTTAGGACTTTTCTTTACAGACCTGAGGCTGTCTGGGACGCATTTGCAGCTGCCATCATGCTACAGAATGAATATACTGAATTACACCATAAACACTATGGGTACTGCTTGAGTTATCATGAGAAAAAGAAAAAGGAAAGTGGAGAGGCTCATGAACATTGAAAGGAGGCAAAAAAAATGGACTGAAGGTAAGCTCTACCACAAACAAAGCCAAGCAGAGAAAATGCAAATGAAGACAATCAAGATGCATAAACAGAGAAACACCAAACAAAAGAACAATGAAAAAACTCCACAAGGAGCAGTACCTGCCTGCCTGCTAGACAGAAAAGGACAGTCTCCTGCAAAAGTAGTTTCCAATGCAATTAAACTAAAAGGAAAAGAAAAGGCTGGTAAAATGGGAAGTTCCTCTGCTCAAAGTTCATGCCCAAGGAGAAACGTAAGTATTAAAAGTTATTCAAAACTGGAAAGAGAAAAAAGAAGACACGGAAGAGGATGGCTTTGTTGGAGATGGCTTTATAAGAAAACCACCTAATATGAAAGATTCATTAGGTCAATGGGCTTATGTTTTAAGAAGGTCCAAGTAACACATTCTGAATGGAACATCACCTTCTACCTGCCAATACTTGGTGTGAAAAAAAAAAATTCCTTCATCACCACTGTATACAACTTTGGGTGTTATTACCAAAGGAACAGTGATTGAGGTGAATGCCAGCAAGTTGGGTGTCATGACACAAGGAGGCAAGGTTACTTGGGGTATATATGCCCAGGTAACCAACAATATCCTGAAAATGATGGATGCATCGATGCAGTCTTAATAGTTTGACAGGTGTTTTATACAATAACTTCTTACACTTATTGAAGACTGCAGACCAATCAGGAAAACCATAACTTGAATACACAACTCTTATGACTACGTAAGTCATAAGATCCCCAGTGTGCCATGCTGGCCTCACTTGCAGGGTGTGCTGAGATGGCCATGATGACTGGGCCTGGTGGCCGGTGCCTGTAATCCTTTGGGAGGCTGAAAACAGGAGGATCACTATGAGTCTGATTCAACAGGGAGACCCTTGTAGACCCTTTCCTGAATATAGAAATCTAAATAAAAAACTAAGTAAAGTCAGTATAAATTTAAATTAGGAAGGGGTCCAGGGCTAGGAAATCTATGCAAGTCTATTCTACCTCATCATTTATCATGAGTCCTTAAAAAACAAAGTAATGCTTAAGTTTATTTTCAATATAGTCTACTTATAATACTTTAAGAATGGCAATAGAAATTTACTTAGAGCCGGGCGTGGTGGCATATGCCTGTAACCCCAGCACTCGGGAGGCTGAGGCTTGAGGATCAGTGCAACTTTGAGACCAGCCTGGGCTACAAAAGTGAGCTCAAGGCCAGCCTCAACTGCACAGTGAGACCCTGTCTCAAAAAGACAAAAAAAAAAAAAAAAAAAGAAATTTACTTAGATAATTCCAACTTAGTTGCACTGATGCCCTGAAACTTTATTTGCACTTAAAAAAATATAAGAAGGTTACGTTAGGTATGCATCTCAAGTTTTGTGATCTGAATTAAATGGTCATGGCTTGGAAAAAAAAAAAAAAAAGAAAGAAAAGAAAGACAGGTAGATGTTCGCCCACTAATAAGAACAAACATAACACTTTTTAAGAATATTATCTTTTGGGAATATTTTAAAATTTGCAGCAATACCTGCCTTCATTACTTTTTTTTGCAAATAAAACTTTCAAATGTAGTATTAGTTTTGGAATAATTTTTTCTTAAAAATAAATTAAAATAACCTTTTTCTGGCAATAGTACAATTTTAAACAGGTATTTTCTGTAGGAAAAACAAAGAACAGAAATATCAAGCCAGTGCAGTTTACCCAAAGGTAAACTGCATCATAACATTCTTCTGAGAATAATTTATTAAGCATGGCATAATTTGTAAATCTTACCAGTGTTGTATGGTTAAGCTACAATACATAAATGGTATTATACTCTACAAGAAATTATTAAAAACATATCCTAGAAAATTATATATATCAGGTTTTAATAATTTAATAAAGTCCAGATTTTATATATGTATATGCATATGTAAAATATATATATTATAAATAACACATACTTTTAACAGACTGAGAAATCAACCAAATGTTTTTTGAACCTAAGGAATGACAGAAATAAAACCTTTTATTTCCCATAAGTGATTTCATAATACCTCTAAATTACATGTTCTAATGTAGGAATCATGGCTTTTAAAAAAGATATATACTATCATCAATGATCTTACTTCCTGTTAAGAACTAGGTCATTGTTAAACAGACCACCCAATTGTTTCTAGGTAGCAAGGAGAGTATATGAACAAATAGCACATAAATCACATTACTAAGTTACCCTTTTAGATAAGGTTTCACCATTCCTGAATTTTATGTAAATGTACAAATGCTGCACCCATAAAGTCAAAATAACACAGTGAACACCGACAATCTTATGAGGTTCTGGTTTAAAGAAAACCATATCAAATTTTAATATTTTAGTAAAGCTGAAAAATGAAGTCTGATTAATTAGATGAGGACACTGCTTACAGCTGGAAGGCCACTGTCACTCTTGTGTAACTTTTTCGAGATTAGTTTGAGAACTGATGCTGAGTCACTCTCCAAATATGATTTTTATGAGCAAAGCCATTAGCTATTTTTGTGTTATGCAAGATGAGAAAAGATGTATGAGTATTCCTTTTTTAAGCAACATAATTTGATTTTTATGCCTATTCAATATTAAAAAAAAGTAGTTCATTTTTACATTTCAGAATTGCTATATGGAGCCAGGCAGGGTGGTACATGCCTGAAATCCCAGCACTCAGGAGGTTAAGACAAGAGGATCACCTTGACTTCTAAGCCAGGCTGGGGAATACCCTCTCAATACAACAAACAAACAAACAAACAAACAAACAAACAAAAAAGCCAGATGGAAAAAGGTCACTGACTTTTTTAAAATTTAATTTTATTTTTTAAAAACTTATTTATTTATTTGTGTCATGGCTGGCTCTGCCTGCCCTGGTGGTGGGGCTGGCACAGCATGTGGTGCCACCTGCCATCCCTGTGGTTGCCTAAACTTTCCTAAGCAGGCAGGCGCTTTAGACCACTGAATCATCTTGCCAGCCAAGGTCACTGAATTTTAATTCCTTTTTCTTTTTTTTTTTTCAGGACCGGGGTTCAAACTCACAACCTTGCACTTGCCCAGCAGGCACTTGTGCCTTGGAGCTATCTCCCCAGCCCCTGAATTTTAATTCCTATTAAAAAATCTGAGGCTTTCTCTGGGTGACTCTCCTTAGATGCACTATAGTTCATTTATCGCTTTCCTCTGAGGTCCCCTAATCTCCTTGACAAGAAAATTTGGGACATCTCTGAGTTATAGGATATTACAGCACAGGTTCTCTTATGTCCTGAGTCCTGACTGACCTTGAAGGGCTAGGGCCAAAATACTGGCTATCCTCATAGCCCCTCTTTTTCTCCAATTTTTGGTTTGTTAACTTACATTCTCAACCCTCCAGCAGAAAAGCTTCGCAATACTATTACTCTATAACACAGGTAATTGAGCTTACCATTACTGGCTTTCTGAATATCAAACATCTTTGACTTAACTTGGAATTGATATTTTCCAACAATCACTGATATTCTAATAACTCTCCATAGAATGTGATATAAGCAGTTACATAATTTTTATGCAGACATTTGGAAATTCAAGGATGTATAAAATTGTAGCCTGTCAAGCCTATGGCATTTGGCCCAATCTCTTACTCTCAATTAATATTCTTTTTTTTTGTTGTTAACCAACCATTTACTTGAGAGAGAGTATAACAATAACTGAGTTTACATTGGGAAGAGTACACATCTAAAAAAATATTAATGTTTATTGGAAGTGTTAATGTTTAATTGTTTGATCAATCTTACATACCTATATCTATTAATCTAAACTGATCCAATGATGAAAACATGTAATATAACCATTGTTAAATCTTTCTGGTTTTGAAATTCTGTACTGCATGTACTCTTACTTGTTACTGTTTTTCTATCTTTGTTTATGCTATTTTTAGTCTTTAAAATTAAAAAAAAATAAATTAATTAATTAATTAAAAAAAATCTGGGGATGGCCAAATAGCTCATCAGATTAAAGTGCCTGAAAACAGGGGCAGGGAACTGTAATCCCAGCTCCTGCAAAGCTGTAAACAGGTGGATCACTATGAATTTGATCTAGTAGTGAGACCTTGAATACCCTGTAATCCTTCTCTAAAATACAAAAAATAAAATAAATAAATTTTAAAAATAATACAATTTAAAAAAAATCTGAATAATTTTTATTTATAAGGAGACAAAAGCAACAAAGGATAATTTATATATCATTGAGTGGATGTGGTGGTGCACACATGTTTCAGGGCCTAGGAAGATGTGGCAGGCAGATTCACAGGAGTTCGAGGTCAACTTGAGCTACATAGCAAGACCTAGTCTCAAATTAAGAAAAAATAATTTTAAAAATCTTATTAATAAATCACCTATGTATATTTATATTTTACCTCTGTTCTAGTTTTAGAACCATGGATTCTAAATTTGTAGAAAATTAAAAACATGAAGATGAAACAAAACCTACCACAGGTACACAAAACCTTTTTTTTTGCGGGACTGGGGTTCAAACTCACAACCTTGCACTTGCCCAGCAGGCACTTGTGCCACGGAGCTATCTCCCCAGCCCCTACAAAACCTTTTTTTAAATCCACTACTCATACTTTTTTTTTTTTTTTTTAATATATTTTAGTACAAGGTCTATATACAGGGTCTCACTACATAGACTGGACTCATAGAGATTCTCTTGTTTTCAGCCTCCCAAGCACTGGAATTACAGGTGTGCACCACTACGCCCAGTCTCATTCACTGTCTCAGTGTACCCCAGGGGCAGGGCTGCCACAGCATGTGGTGCTGGGGATCAAACCCCGGTTCCTGCACTGTGCCTAAACAGGAGCTTTAGTCTGTCGATCTATCTGGCCAGCCCAGCCATACATCTATTTATCAAGTACTTTCAGTGTAGTAGGCATTCTGCACAAGATACTTCATTTAGTCCAAGTAATATATCTTCACAGCAAATACATTCTCATTGTCTAAGAAAACAAACTTCGAGAGATAATATGGGTAACAACTGATCTCATGTCTGACTTCAGAGTTCTTCAAAATAATGGAAAAGTTACTTATTAAAAGTTTTTAGTGGGGCCAGCCTGATAGTTCTAGTGACTAAGGCATCTGCTTAGGCAGAGTGCAACGGCCAGGGTTCAATCCCTGGCTTGTGCTAGCCTGGCCCATGGGGTGTGCTGAGACAGTGATTGAGACTGGGCATGGTGGCACATGCCTGTAATCCCAGCACTTGGGAGGCTGAAAACAGGAGGATCATTATGAGTCTGATCTATATAGTATGGCCCTATAGGCCCTGTATCTTCTGTAATAAATGCAAAATAAATGAATAAAGAATGCATTTAGTGTTACGTGCAAAAGTAAACATTAGTGAATATGTAATCTGCAAAAGGGAACACACACACACAGAAGCAAATAAATGTCTAAAGATAAAGCTGTGGTGGTAAAGAAACATTTCACTCAGTTGTAACCATCAAGGAATTAGAAGCTTTATATAAATGACTTTTTTAGATAATTAAAATGTGAGTGTATTGACTGGGGAGATAGCTCAGGGGTACAAGTGCCAGCCTGGCAAGTGCAAGATCCTGAGTTCGATCCTCAGTTCCACAATAAAAAAAAAAAAAAAAAAATTTAAAATACTCAAAGAAATTTTCTCAGCCGGGCGTGGTGGCTCACGCCTGTAATCCCAGCACTTGGGAGGCTGAGGCAGGAGGATCGTTGTGAGTTCGAGACCAGCCTGGGCTACAAAAGTGAGCTCAAAGCTAGCCTGAACTGCACAGTGAGACCCT